>JASPKZ010001080.1:0-82414 GCA_030220185.1 Diploptera punctata
GATCTTCCATTCGATGAACATGTTGTTGTGGGTCGTCATATTTCAATTCCTTCTGGATTTTTTCGTGTTGAGACTTGAAAGTAGTTTTGAAGTTCCTTAGGATAGGTTACTGGCCCGACGCTAATAAGTCCAGTGGTAGGGCTGCCTACACCTTTTAGTCTCTGGACATAACATTAGGATACCGTCATTTACTCAGTACCCTAATGGAACGGTTAAACCGCCGTGACTCGGTCCTCAGAGCCGTTCGTTTGTGAAAACAGGTTGTACCACGAGAAGGTGAGGATGAGAATTGGGTAGGAGAGGTTATACACACGTCACTACCCCTTACAACCCTAAATAATGGTTATCTAACGAAATTATGGGGGGAAAAAGCGTAAACATCGGATTAGGTAGGCCCATTTAAATTCTTGTCATAACTAAATGAGAAATGGAAGTTTCTAATTATTGTTACTATCTTATCTTGTGTTCAGTATTATTTCCCGTAAAATACGAATTGCCTTAGGAAAATGTTTCTATCGATAAGAGTTACGTACACAATTCAGTCATATGGCGGGCAAAAGTATAGCACCCTGGATCCCACAATAGACCGTTCGTCGGCGAAATAATACTTTATGCAAGTTTATTTGCAATACAACTGGAACTTAGCTTGGAATTTGTAAATCGTCTGATATTCACAATGAATATAATTAAAAATGTAAAAACGAAATAAGTAACTTGTCGCGAATAGACAACGGACCGCAGATTGATAACCAAACCGAGTGGAAAGGTAAACAATCGGATGTGGTATGTCATTACTCTTGACAGTATTGGACGCGGAGTTGGGCAAACAGTAGAAAATTATGAGCCCCGTTGTTTGTCTATGTCGACCTCACCAGGTGCATTTAGCGCCCGCGTCACTATTTACTATGGAATCGCTAGCAAGCTTTATGTCCGCAATACTTTCCCCAGCTGTCAGTATAACTCAGATTCCCCAAGATTATATGCAAACAGCTTAACGCTTACACATTCAATTTCCTACTCATTCACTCTCACAAATTTATGCAATACGCGGAGATGCATTCTCTTATGCAGCCGTATTTTAGAAGGAAAATAAATTAATGTAAAATTATATATATATATATATATATAAAACATACACACACATACAGATTTTCAATGTTTACACATCTTCTGTGCCTAAAGTTTTATTCTCCTTCTCCACTCGCCTCTATCCATCTACTCCATGACCTCAAGTCCTTTTGTTATCATTCCAGTTCTTATTTCTTGCATCCAGCAGTTTCGAGGTCTTCCTTTCCTTCTTCCAGGTGGACACCATTCCAATGTTTTTATGGGTAACCTTTCTTCTTACATTCGTCGCACATACCCATACCAATTTAATTGCTTGTATCTTTTACATATATATATATATATATATATATATATATATATATATATATATATATAGTCCACCGCTGTGGTCTCGAGGTAGCGTGCTGCCTTGTCACGCAATGGGCCCGGGTTCAATTCCCGGTCGGGACAGACTCCTGGGTGAGTTTTTTTTCGGGGTTTTTCCTCACCTATAAGACAAATGTCAGGAAACATAGGGCCCAACGGTCCCCGAAAATCATCCGGTTATCATCATCATCCTTATCATTATCATCATCATCCTTCACCGGTGTGGAAAGCAACGGGCAGCTACAACATCTATAATTCACTAGTAAAGCTGTAAAGCCTAGCATGAAAATGTTATGATTGCAGTGAAAGACCTGCCCCCGAGCAGAAAAACTATTGAATTTATTGCTGTTTTGAGCAACATGAGGCGAAAAGTGAATGAACGATGGAGATTGGAATGACAGAGAGATATGGAGGAGAATGACAGTAGATTAACTGGGCGCAGGAATAGGCTATGATGTTAAACATTGTGAAACCTGCTAAATAAAATAAATATACATATTGATGACGCATTGTTCGGTTGGCTTTTGAATTTTGGGGGTGGTGGCAAGAGTTGTCTCGCCTTGAATAGTAAGGGGAGATTCGACAAGACTCCACAAATCGGTGAGCACGTGGAGAAATTTCCAACTGCGTCTCTACCTCCATTCTGGAAAAGTCTATTCTCGAGTCTTCGATCCGAGAAATGTCTCGACTGTGATTGCAGATGTTTCTGACCATCGTATATATAAGTTAATGCGGGGGTCGTCCCATCCAATTAGCCGTGTCCATACAGTGGAGTGGAAAATAATAGGCACTGCAAAATATAGGAGAACTTACTATTGTACAAGTCAGCATCAATATATAGAAACAGCCAAATAACCCCGGACTTGTTAAAAAAAATCGCAATGAACACCAACACCTAATTGAAAATATCAGATAGCATATCAGGAACAGACAAATTAAAGGATGGACAACACCCTTCTCCTGGGTGAATGCTCACTGCGTGATACACGGGAAATAGCAGATCGACTGACAAAAGAAACAGCCACGAATAAGACTTACAACAAGAGATATACAGGGAAGTGTCCAAACGTTCAGTAAAAAAACATAGTGTGTGAAGATAGTGTACATGAAGTTATCAAGGAAGGTAGAATCAAATTTTATAAATACAATATAGGCATTTAATATAAATGGAACTTAATATTAAATTATAAAATCCTTACGTCCCACGGAAAGCTAAATAAATATTTTCACAGGTTTAAAATATCACATAATCTAAACTATTCTTGCAACTCTGACATCCTGTCGGTAAACCACCTTAAATGGTTTTGTGAATATTAAAAGACAGGTTTTAAGAAAATAAGTCGTAATAAAAGGAGGGAGATGACCGAATACAAATAATGAACTGATTAAAAAACATTTTAATAAGATCTTTGAATATACAAGAAAATCAATAAATTTTGACACCTTGTGGTATTGCATAATAGATGTATATAATAGTACACCGGTAGTTGAAAATAATCAGTATAGGTTATTGTATTACGTATCTAATATATAAAAATTAATGTTTGTTTGTTTATTCATACTTTATGCGCGACTTTACCGTTGATCCGATTGTAATGGGGCTTTTTGAAAAATGTTCAGAAGATTCTCTGGAAGACCATAGGCTATAAGAGAGTTGTTATACTCAACTCCTATCCCATAAAAATCGCTCTTTGTAGTGGAAAACGTGAAAAAGGCAGTTCTTTGGACGCTTAAAATGTCTTTCGCTGCCTAAACCATAACAAATATACAAACGTAATGTACACAGAATTGAATATCTCAAAAAGCTCTACAAAAAGGTCCTCGACAGCATATGTTTATCTCATACGGATATCTCATAATAACCATTTTTGTCTTTCATTGATGCCAAGAAGATCGAGACAAGTATGTAGAATCCTATGCAAGCATAGCAGCACATGGCGGATATTCTTTTACGGATAACTCTGCTCGAATTAACATTCTTAGTGATGTTCCCACTATTCCCGCTCATGCTCCGAAAATGAAATATAAGGTTCCAATGTATTTATGATTAGTTGAGAATAATCATCGTTTCAAGTAGTAGAATGGAAATTTTGTGTTTTAGCTCATTTATGCCAAGAAGATCGAGATAAGTAGATTCACGGAAAACACCGGGTAATCAGCAGGTGGAATCTAAACATAATTGTTTCCTTTTACTTATGACTATCGTCTATATTGATTTTTCTAACAAACAACATTTTCCTAACAACTTTACTCTCAAATAGTGGTGATATTTTCTCCCCTTTAAACTAACAAACACATCTTCGAGTCCAATAAATGGAAGGAAGACTGTTTTTTATATATTTTTAGTTTAACATTTTTGAGAGAAGTTGGGATAGTAAGAGTCCTTGTAATGCTCGAGTTTCCAGAATTGATGTCAAATTTGTTTCTGACAAACTGCTACGATGAATTAATGTAATAAATCTTCTAAAGTTTGAATAAGAAGCGTAGAACAAATAGGGCTAAACCCCGCTGGCATTGGTGCGATTATATGTAAAGTGACTTTGGACAGCCTTGTTCTATATATCCCTCTTGGTCATGTTTACAGCCGTACTCCGCTAGATATAATAAAATTCTGAGGCCACAGTCATATTTTCTTTATGTTTCGTACCACGGGAATACCTTAGAGACATCTATTGACCCACGTCTGTACTGTATCTTTGATTAAAATCAATATTTACGTTTTTTACAATCGTCTTTTTTCTAAATGACTAACTTCTGTTAATACAGTGGACCTGAGTTCGATCCCCGATCGGAACAAGAATCCTTAATTAGTACTTTTCGAGATTTACTTCACCTATAAGAAACATATCGGAAAAGTTTAATGGCCAATAATTCCCGAACATTCTTTAATCCTATGAGACCATAAAATAAATAAAGTAATATTAATTTCAAATTTTAAAAAAATAATCTACATCACATCCAATGAAAATAATACATAATAACCCTCAGGGGCCCTCACCTAGGGGATATGTGGATGGCGACCACAAGGTGCCCAAGCTGAGCAAAACATTTCTTCCACTTACTTGTGTTTTGCACTCTTTTAACTTTACTATCTAACCTCTCTTGGTTAACTCTTGTTTTTCGACCCCAACGCTATTAGGGCATCCGAGGGCTAGGGAGTCATTCCTTTCTTCCATTTCTTCTTTCCTTTATTTTCTTTTCTTCTCCAGAAAAGCCTGACCAGAGGCTATAAGATGACAGACCCATCACTGGTCTTGCCTTCCTTTGGCCAGCAACCAATTGAAGGGACTATTATTATGCTTTCAAGTCTTATACGAGAATTTCCCAGAAATTTTCTATAGGATCGTAACAGGCCTTGGCCTAATACTTGGAAGGAAGAAGAATAATATTCTTATGCTTTGTTTAGTATAAATGTGTAAGTGGAAGGAGTGTATTGTCCTAAGTATTCGTGTTGGGAAGTTGCACAGCAGTTGAGCTAATCGCTCATCCTGATAGGTCATGTATGTCCTAATGTGGTCAAAAGAGTGTGATTATGATCAAGAATTTAAATTCATCTCCAGTCAGGTTTGTCCCTGCATACATATCTCTTTACTTGAATCCAAAGTTTCAATATAAATAAACCCATTAATAAAATGTATGTTTTACTGTTTAACATTTCTAAAAGATGGTACACTCGATAGAGAATCTAATGAAACCTCAAACTCTACTTCGACAAAAAAAAATGGAGTTACATCAGTGGTTATTTCACTGAACAATTCAATTTATTTTTATCTCGGTTTAACCCCTTCCTCTAAAAGTACTTTCACATGCTCCACGGACCTTATAATGGGCACGGCCCGTCGGGAAACGCTTTTAAAACCTTTATCCTAGTACACAAAAATAACAATATTACATTATATTAGTCCCGCGCCGTAGGCGAGCGGTTAAGGTAGGAAGCCTTGGGGCAGAGCTACGGGACTTGCGCTGGTTCGAGTCTCCATGGGGGAAGAAATTTTCTCATGGTATTTCGGCCAGTATGGGACCGGTGCCCACCCAGCATCGTGAGGTAATTGGGTAGCTACAATAAGTAGCGGCTCCAGGTTGAGGAACCAGCTATAACGGCTGGGGGACTCGACATGCTAACCACATGTCACCCCTACACTGCCTGTTGATCATCTACCTCTGTGATTGACACATGTGGATGTGAAGGGCCAGTAGCCGGCTGGTAAAAGGGCAACCGCTGAAAAGTGGAAAGATCCTCAATCGGATCGGATATCATCATCACTCCAGGGATTAGGCAATTGCCCGTTTTGACTTCATAATGCATCAGCCCAACGTCTTCTAGGTATTCCAAAATCACGTCTTCCTCTTGCTTGATAATTTATTGCTAAACAATGGATATCTCTCCTTTCTCATTCCATCCATATGATCAATCCATTTCTGTCTGTAATTCGTGACCTTATCCAATAAAGGCTGTACTTTAAATTCTTCTCTTATATCCTCATTTCTTATTCTATCAAGTCTTGTACATCCTTTTACTTGTCTTAGGAACCTCATCTCCGCCGTCTGTATTCTATCCTCCTGTTTTTTCATTGGAGCCCAAGTTTCACATCCATACAATATTGTGGGAACCGCCATAACATTATACATTTTTATCTTGGTATATTATTATATACCTTATTTGAGAATAAAATTCTTAGGAAAACTTTGGACCAAAGAGAAATGAACAGACTGGTGAATGGAGAAGACTGCATAACAGTGAATTACATGGTCTTTACAGGAAGCCAGATATAATGAGAACAGTTAAGTCTCATAGACTGCGATGGGCAGGACTTGTGGCACGAATGGGGAATGAAAGACGTGCATGGAAGCTTCTTGTAGGAAAACCAGATGGAAAACGCCCAGTTGGTGGACCAAGAATGAAGTGGGAGAATAACTAACTATGATTTGAGGGAAGTAGATTATACAGGGGATGAATGGAAAACATTGGCTCAGGATAGGGATATATGGAGAGCTTATGTCCGCGCGGCCATGAACGTACGGGATCGATAGTGCCAGTGAGTTAGTTCGTTATATACCTTTTTGTGAAGCCTCAAAATTTTAAAGTGTTAAATTATTAAAAATATTGTAGGCCTTTCGGTACAAATTCCATCCACAGCAGAAGGTTGTATTTTACTTGTGTAGTAAGTGGAGAATAACTTACAACCGTCGGGAGGACGAGACTTGTCCCAAAAGGCCTAAAATATGTTACAATACTTTTAAGAGTTGAGAAAACTGCATAAAAACTACGTAATTTTATATTGTTATTTTTTATATACTCTAACACCTCATACGAATTTTATCATGAATTTTATTAGTATTGAAAATCTTTATTATATATGCATTATTTCGAGCACACAAAGACATCAGTGTCGTTCTTGGATGAGTGTAGCTCAAAGCCATGACTATCTCCGAGACATGAAGACCATTTAAGTAATTTAAAACACACACAACACATATATATATATATATATATATATATCCATAGTAATTCTGCCTGAAGGCAGGTCCTTCACTCATTTTCGGTGTCTGCTTGGTGGGATCGGTGAAGATTCGTAATTTTTTAAAAATATTTTGATGAGAACAACCTCAAAAACTTCATTATTTCGGAATTCTGTAAACTTGTAGTAATGTCTGAAAATTAGAGTTGGGTTACTATTGTGTCTATTAAGGGCTAGGTTTTACTTTTAACCCCATTCGCCTCAAAAGACGAGGTAGACTCGCCGGCAGTTAAATGGCCTTCAACTCAGAAGACGAGGTACACTCGCTTAAATCTGCTGTTATATATTTTACAATATTTTGTACTTCCATTGGCAGGGTAATATTTGAATCTTTTCTTAGCATTTATGAATAGTAGAGGAATGTGTTTTGGCCTTCACCCTTATTGTGTTCACAAGTGCCGTTATCTTTAGCTTGTTTTTAATGTTTGAAAATATACAATATTTCTTACGGTAACTTAAATCTGGTGTCTGGGGAAATGCAATGAGAATTTAAATTTGAAGCGAGTGGGTTAAAGGCTTTCAGTATTTTGAACCACGCTATTTCAGATTTCATATGTTGAAGAAAGTAAAAGCCTCAGAGAGATGAGACATAAAGCGGCATTAAATAAAAGTTGATATTATGTGACATAATTCCAGAGCCCGCCCTCTGTATTAAAGCTCATTGCGAACTTAACGTGAAACTGGTGTCTCTGTGGAGAAAGTATTGTGGCGCTGTATGACGAAAGAAATGGCAACTTCTACCTGTTTCATTTGTTTCTTTGTCTATCTCCATAACCTGCGTTTTATACACTATTATTAAATAATTTTATAAAATCTTAAAAATTAATTATAAAATTCGTAGAGGTATTAGTGAAAAAATTTAAAAAATATATAATATAAAATTATACCTCGTATTTCATCTCATCTTCTTCTTCCTCTTCTCTTCTTCTTCTTCTTCTTCTTCTTCGTGGTTTAGGCTTATTTACTGGCCTGTTCCGGCTCCAAATTGCTCTGCTCTTTCCATCTTTTCCTTGGTCTTTCCCAAGCTTCTTCTTCCTCGTGGTGAATAGTTGTATGCTGCTTTTGGTATTCTATTCTCAGCCATCCTTGCCAAGTGTTCTTTCCAGTTTGTTCTGCATTTCTCTATTGTTGAGTTTAATTCTTCTATTTTTAGTTGTCTTATTTCATCCGTCAACTGTTAATATAATACTGATCTAGATATAATGCATTAATAAAATATATATCATATAATGTGAAGAACAATTAAAAGAAAATTGAAAAAACACGAATAAACATTACAATTAAATTCTATACAGTAATGGCTGTGCCTGTTCTGCCATACGGCAGAGTGTCCTCAGCCATAAGAAAAAAAACTGCTCTTTTTAACTGCAAGATACAGAAATCGAAGCCAGAATCCAGTTAAGTCAACTCACTGCACGGATCAGATGGAATCATTACTTATCTTAGAGCAAAGTGGACTGAGGCGAGACTAAAGCTAGTGAGGGTTATCCAGTCTACCAATTCTGGAGTTGTATTACTTCCCTGTAGTTTAAATTTGAAATATTGCGCTGAATTTTAGTGCCTTGCAGATATAAGCAGCAGATCATTTTTTGGACACGGCCTTGAATTATCACAGCGCTTCTCTGGGGAAAAAAAATTCAAGTTAGGTTTCGGAATTCAATGCTTGACAGATCCTTTGTTAGATCTAGCTAGTCGATATGTGGTTAGATTTCTACCTATCCAAAGCATAGGAAGTGGAGAATCATTTTACGAATTCGGGTGTTGTATTACTTGCCTATATTTTTAGTATAAGATTTGTCACTGCATTTTTGTGCCTTGCAGTTAAAAAGGCTGATATGTTTTTCGGAACAGTCAGATTAGCTGTAATATAAAAACATTGATATTTATAGATATCCTACGGGTGGTATACCTAAAGAGAGATGAAATCGCCTGTAAACTAGGGTCCAGCTACAGACTCTGCATATTAGAAGCTTGCATGAGATAAGCTAGGTTTGTATTTAATAAAAGTCAGGTTTCACATAATGATAGAGATAGTCCACGTAGGTTTAAAGCAGGTTTCGGAATTCAATGGCTGACAGCTCCTTTGAAAGATCTAGCAGGTTAATATGTGGGTACATTTGGACCTATTCAACGCACAGGTTATTGAGAATCTTAATACAGTCGACCTGTTTTCCACGCGACCATCAACTGCTATATTATATTGTAGGCTATATAAAATTTAGCTACATTTCTAAAATAAGCTCATACGTTCATTTCAATAATCTGAACATGAAAGCATTAGAATCGCAGATTCGTCAAAGCGGAAAAAATAAAATAAAATAAAAAATAAAAAAATAATAAAAAGTGTTTCGACACTGATTTAAATCCAAACAAAACTTTATATACAGAAATCAATAGAACGGAATTTGTGACATGTATCAGAGTTGCAACAACGCAATGGAAATATTTGTATTATTAAAAAAAACATTGCTTGATATGTGAATACGTCACTAGACCAACAGCTTACATAGCGTACATTTTATTTGCAGTGCGCCATGTAATGTTTTGATTTAGGAATCCAATATTTTTTTTATAATGGCGTTCCTGTCGAATTTACACAATTTTTCAAATTAATTTTCACTCTCATAATTCAAAATGGTTGTAAATCACAAGTTTAAACATCAAATTATTTATAATAAATAATTTTGTTGGTTCTGGTTGCGTCGTGTTTAACATGTTCACTTCTAGTTTCGAGGTTCCCGAGTTCAAACCTTACCGAGTGTTATGCATTGAATGGAGCAAATGAAGGAAACGTATTTTTTTATTATATTCAATGCCTCCAGTTTGTCATTATATTTCTGGTATTTTCTCCTAGTATCGGCATTATTGTAACCCAGTTCTGAGGTTGGGGCGGCTTAACCCTTAAATTGACAAACATTTCAATGTTTGAAATTACTATTTCTGGTAACGGTTATTTATTTATATGTGGCGGACCGCACTGAAAACAAAATCATGCATAACTGTTATTATTAGGTAGGCAGGCTATATTATGTAATTCCACACACATTTCAGTAATTTATTGTCGTTAGCTTTCCTCTGTTTTATGAAAACCATTAGATATATTAAAACAATTAATGCATCCTACAGGATACATTGAGAATTTAGGGGTTAAGGCGGAGTTACGTTGACCCAATGATGATGATGATGAGTCAGGAGAGGTCTTATTCCTAAACTTAACTTAATGAGGTGAATATGATAATGATGGCCAGATGTAGTTTGGGGAACTTTTGTGCCTTAAAATTACGTGAATTTTTTTCTTACAGGTGAGGAAAATCCTCATAAAAACCTCACCCAGGATACTTGTCCCGACCGAGGATGGAACTCGGGTCCGGCGCGTTACAAAGTAGCATATTACCTCGTTATCACAGCGGTGAACATGAAGGAATTTTGTAAGTGACGAAGTTCGTATACTTAGGTTCGAAAAAAATACAATCAATTCACTGGCACTATCGAACCTGTATTTTGATTGCCGCCCGGACATGACCTCTTCATATATTCGTACCCTGAGCTAATATTTTCCAATCATGTCCTATATAGTCTACATGCACAAATCATGGTTAATATATTTTTCCCTTCTCATTCTTGGCCTACTTAATGACCGTTTTTCTCTGGTTTTCTTACAAGGAGTTTCCAAGCCCCTCTTTCATTCCACATTCGTGCCTCACTGCAGTCTATGATACTTAATTGTGCTTGTTGTATTGTTGCCATGGATTCACTGAAGCAGTCCCTGAATTAGAATGGGGGAATTATTTTTTATTTTTTTTATTATTTATTTAGCCAGGTGGAGTTAAGGCCATGTGGCCTTCTCTTCCTCTCACCAGGGCAAACATATATTACATCAGAATATAACAATTACAATGAACTCTAATATTAAATACTAATAAAAATTTGATCAAAAGATAATATCTATTATATTACGATCTATAATGCAACTAGTTAATGTTAGTTAAAATTAAGACTAAAACTAATAATAAAGTGGATACAAGCAAGACATATTAAATTGTCCCTGTCTAATGTTTATAAAAAACTAAGAAAAATAATTAGATATAGAAAACTAATTTTACGTTTGTACAATATTTAAAACAAAACAAAAGAAAATATTTGTTAATCTTAATATTATTTTCATAGATGATTAAATTTATTAATTGTTAAAAGAATACTATCAGTGAGGTGTATAAGTTAGTTTGTTATTAAATAATTATTTAATTTGTTTTTTAAGGATGTAATAGTTTGACAGTCTCTGACATAGGTCGGAAGGGAATTCCATGCTTTGGTAAGTGAGACCGTAAAAGATAATGAATAATATACAGTGTGATGAGGAGGGATATAAAGTTTACCTACAGACAATTTTACCCCAGTAAAACCCATGTCCACGTTTCTTGAGGGTTGTAATTTTTACGGAGAAATATCGTCACTCTTTCGATCAAGGAAGTTTCTCGTCTGGTTCATTCTTTCGACCTGTCCGGCATGGGTAACCCTTTAAGCAGCAATGCTCCCTGCGAGACAGCTCTCTGTGTCATTTTGGCATCCAAGCCACCCCACCACGACCAGGTGAAGATACCATAGAGGGCGAATAAAATGTAAGTAAAATTAAATATACGGTCACCCATAGAAATATGTTATGTGATAGAAATAAGGGATATTTTCGATAATTGGCTAAATACGCAAATAGCTAATAACAATAATTAGCAATAATAATGGGGTGGAGACATACAATTAATATAGGCCGTCCGGAGTGGTTTAAGGGTTGAACCTTGCTACAGAGCTAGGTAAGTTAAGATAAAAAAAAGGTCCAGTAATGCATAATAGCGTTGTGTTTAGAGTATAAAATATTCCATGGCGTGACAGACCTAGAAGCCTCGTGGGGATTCTATGCCACCAGACTACCTACATCCAAACAAATTAAAAAAAGTGTAAAACGCAGAATTTATTGTTACAATATGTGAACCTGAGAAAAATATTTTTCCCCGAAAAAATATGAGAAATGTTTTAAAATGAAGTGAGATGTTGATCTAAAAGTAACCTAAAATCACCATATTTACAATGTGATGTATTCATTAGCCATTCTCTGAGTGTAGCCAAATTATCACAAAAATACGCTAAAACAAGTGAACCCTGATCATTTGTGCGCTAAATAGTTAATTTCTCACCCTAATTTTACACATACGCATATAGGTGGATTCCTGGAATAGAATCCTCTTATACCGGGCTTCCAATATAAACCCGGACCGGCCTCACGGAGTTTCACCCGTCAGGCAGCGCTCTCTCCTCGTCCGCATTTCACTCTGCCGGCCGCTCGTCCTTGAACTAGTCAGTTTACTATCGTTCGACAAGATGAGACGTCAGCTGACATTAGAGCAGCGCATTTATGTGTGTAAATGTTATTATAAATACGAATCAGCTCGTCGCGTTCGCGAGGAATTTATTCGGAACTTCCCTGGACAATTACCTCCTTCCAGATCGACAATCCACGATCTTGTGACTAAATTTGAGACCACTGGTTCAGTACAAAATAAGAAACACACGCGAAGGCGTACGGTTCTCACCAAAGAAAAATTAGACGAAATTGGCGAAAATTTGGAACGTTCACCACAAAAATCAATACCGAAATTAGCACAACAAGTTGGGATATCAGTATCTTCTGCACATACAGCAACAAAATTGTTAAAACTCAAACCTTACAAGTGTACACGTATGTTCATTGTCTAAACCAAGGTGAATGTTTCTTCAAATTTAACTCAATCTAAATGTGTTTACTCGGTATAATGCCTGTTTAACTGCGGGAGGACAACATTTCCAGCATTTTCTATAAGGTAAGAAACAGTTAAAGGACGGGTGGCAGGCAGGGTGAATTGCGGGAGGAAGAGACAGCACTGCGTGCCGGGTGAAACTCCGTGAGGCCGATCCGGTTTTATATTGGAAGCCCGTTATATGAGTAATATGTTGGTAATTGGTTTTAGCGGGAACGCGTGTTATCACGTTTATCAACATGATGCTAGCAGTCACTTTTTTCTTATCGAATTTCACAGGTGGTACTTAGACGTAAAATAGCCAGCTGTTGGCTAACCTGCTGGCTACTAGTCCTTATTAAACGCATAGGTGGACGATCATCCATCCAGTATAGAGGGGACAGGGTCAGCATGTCGGGTCCCAAGTGGCTATAGCTGCTTTCCTCAACTGTAGTAGCTATTTATGACAGATACCCAAATTTCTCACAATGTTGGGTCGGCACCGATCCTATACAATCCGAAACTCCATGAGAAAATTTCTTCCCTGACGGATACTCCAACCAGTGCAAGTCCCATAGCTGTACACTAAAGCATCATGTCTTAAACCGCTCGACTACGACGCGGGAAAAAGTTAGGATTTGTTTGAAGCTGTACTAAACCTAAAGGATTATGCTTATTTAATGATCGTCTAAGGAAAATCAAGTCATTGTAGTATTTTTCCTAGAAATAGGCCTCCACTATTTTCAATCTTTTCTTCGTCTTCACTTCCTGGTTTAGGCGTTGCCTGTTCCGTCTTCACTAATAGATATAAGACCATCTCTTCCGTGGACGTCTGGCATTTCTTCTTCCTCTCGGAATATAATGTAAGATTTTATTTGGTAATCTACTTTTTTCATTATTTCTACATGTTCTTTCCACTGAATCTTGTTAAGTATATTTTCTTTTATGGTGTTGATCTGCAGTTGAAGTGAAGTGATCCAACTACAAGCCTCAAGAAGCCCTTGGGGTAGTAGGAGATTAAGGCTTCCACTTTTTCTGGACAATCGGCACTTGATGTCAACCCTGCGTGACGGCCGCATTTACCCCCAGAACAAGCGTCTGATACTCATTTACGTTAGAGGCTGAGTCGACCCCAGGGCCATAGGGCCGCCAGAAGGTTTGGGTCAGTTTAAAAATCCTGACCCCACCGAGATTCGAACCCTCTACTTTGCAGCTTGTTGTGCAGTGCCCCGTAGATCTGCAGTTCGTCACGGATATCCTCGTTTTATTGCGCCACAAATAGCTTGAAACTGATGAGTTTTATGATCAATATCTTTATCACATCCTAAATATTTTAAGTACTACTTTTAATATCTATCTAAACTAACTCACTGGCACTATCAAACCCGCAGATAGGCCTTCGTGGTCACGCGGACATACGCTCTCCACAATCTCTTTCCTGAGGTAATGTTTTCCAATCATGCCCTGTATAATCTACTTTCCTGAATTCATTTTTAATAGTATCCTCCTATCTAATTCTTGATTTACCTACTGGACTTTTCCCTCTAGTTTTCCTACAAGAAGCTTCCAAACTGATCTTTCATTCCCCATTCGTGCCACATGAGCGGTCCATCACAGTATACGAGACTTAACTGTTCTTATTATATATTCTGGTTTCCTATAAAAGTAATGAAACACACGGTTATTAATTTTCTCCATTCGCCTGTTTGTTTATTTCTCTTTGGTCCAAATATTTTCCTAGGATCTTTATTCTCATATACTCGTAATATTTTCTCCTCCCTTAAAATAAGAGTCCATGATTCGCATCCATATAATATAACTGGGAGTATAACCGTTTTAAATATTTCCACTTTAACGTTTTCTTTTAGAGGAGTTGGTACAACAAGAATCCCTGTAATATATAATAGCACGCATTTCCAGAATGGAACCTATGTTTTATTTCTTGGTGTATCTCATTCCAATTTGTAATTGTTGTTCCTAGGTATATTATTTCAGCCAGTTTTTCAAAATTGTCCTGATTTTTCTTCATCTTGTAACAAAATTACCTGTGTAATGTAGAAACGTGTATCAGGTATTCCATATTGAATTTTGGAACAGTGATGCAAGATCTGAAACCACAGCATGATTTTATGTGAACGAATCTTAACCTCTTTCCTCTCAGCACACAAGAAACTCGACGAGAGAGGAGGGAAGGGAAATAAATTGACGTTGGAAGTCCAATTCTATCAGAATCTCCACACAAGCTTCTGTCAGTATGGCCTACTATACCTAAGTCTTCTTGGAACTGGAAGGGATGCTCTTAGAAAGGTTACGAAAACCTATATTTTCCAACTTAAGTACCACGTCCCTTATTCTTCCTCCACTTCTTTATTCGAAATAGCCCTCTCTCTTTCTCCATCTTTCTCTCTTTCTCTATCTTAGTGCCTGTATTTCTCCTTCTCCTTGTGCCAACACACAGGTGTTAACAAAGAAATTACGTAAATTTATATAGCGAAAGATTTTTTTTGTCATATATAGAATTCTTTTGTTATCGTATCATGATAATGAAACTACAAAATATTGTGCAAGATTTTTAGATTCATCTGAATATACTAGAAGTGTTGGCCATGGTGGTCTAGTGGTTATGTACCTTGCTTATACTTCAAAGGGTTGGGGGATCAAACCCGGCCGAAGTCGATGGATTTGATGGAAAAATACAATTGACAAGCCCTCCGGGAGGAATTTTAAGCTGTGGGTTCCGAGTCTGAAGATTTCCAGGATCGTTGAAGAACTCAAGTCTTAATAAAAAACATGTGAGCAAAATTTTACCGACCTTCATCCATAAGAGTAATGTCTCAGTTTCCTACTAGCCGATGTACTAACCACATGTCGCTCGCTGACATATGTAATTAAGCGTAACTAAATTAGTCTGATTTAGAAGCAACCCACTAGGGAAGCGCCAATATTCCCGCAGAGGGTCGAACTGGGTTCAATTATACCAGAACATTTTTTCCCCTGGGAGCACGCCATAGAGTATTTTGTTAAAAGATAATTGTATTGTATTATAAGCCTATGATTTCCCTTTACAGAGATTTAGGCGCTCTCCCCCTATAGGGATGAATTTGAACCATACTAATTTAGTTACACTTGTTTTCGTATATATGTCATTTTGAGTGGTCCGTGGTCAGCGTTCCGCCTCATACTGACATCTAGGAAACGATGGTAGTATTAGGACGGGAAAATTCGGTAAATTTTGCTTGGAGGCCATTTCATTCAGGCTTAAGGATTTTTTACGAGCCTGAAAATCTTCAGACTCGGGACCCACGGCTTAAAGTCCCTCCCGGAGGACGTGCTCCTTGGATTTTTCCGTCCTAAAAAATCCATCGACCCGGCCGGGTTTGAACCCGCGACCCTCGGGACCAGAGGCAAGGAGCATAACCACTAGTCCACCGCTGCCGATAATAAAATTTAAAATATACATTTTGTAAGGTGCCCTCGTCCTCAACTGCATTAAAAATGTTGTATTCAAAATATTAACTATAGGTCTTTCGGAAGTAACTTCAATCATCAGCAGGACGAATATGTGCTACTCACTGTTGTTGTTTTACGGCGTTGTACATGTTGATGGTCTTGAAGTGTCGTTAGTAGTAACTGACTGGTTTTTAACGATCTCATATAATGGCTGTACGATTGGGGTGTGTTCTCATTTAATTGTAAGGTGTTGTTGACCACTTTTATAATTTCAAGGTCTTTTAATAAATTTATCTTAGCTGGAAATGTTTCCTTCTGAACTGTCACGAAGATATTTTCTATTGTGACCATTCGCTTAATGATGAGTTTAGCATTGCTTGATTTTCCACCCACGTACATAAAATAGTTCAGGTGTTCCTTGTATACAATTATATAAGAAGAAATTTGATGGAGAACTTATGTCAGAACTGTAATGGATGTTAGGAATTTGGAAGAAGGATTTTGAAATGATAGGAATAAATGGAAACTGATGACGGCAAACCTATAAGTGGGGGAAAGTCGAAGAAGAAGAAGAAGAAGAAGAAGAAATTGGGGGTTAGAGTCCAGAAGGGGTCATGATTTTTAGATTGGCATAAACTTTCTAGTGTCACTTGGGATCGATTCTGCTTCTAACTGAAATGAGTAACATACGCTTGTTCTGAGGGTGAAGGCAGACGTCACTCAGAGCTGACTGACTAACCAAACTAAAACTAACACATTGGCACTAACGAACTCGTAGTTTCATGCCAACTCGGGCATAAGCTCTCCATACATCTCTATTCTGAGTTAGTATTTTCCAATCATTCCCTGTATAATCTACTTCCCTCAAATCATGATTAATGTTATTCTCCCATCTCATTAGCCTACCAAATAGACATTCTCCCTCTCGTTTTCCAAGCAAGACTTTTCCATGACCCTCTCTCAGTCCACATTCGTGCCACATGTCCTGCCCATCGCACTCTACGATACTTAACTGTTCTTACTATATCTGGATTCCTATAAAGATTATGTAGCTCACTTTTATGTACTCTTCTCCATTCACCTTTCTGTCCATCTCTCTATTGTCCAAAAATGTTCGTAAGAACTTTATTCTCAAATACTGGTAATATTTTCTCCTCCCTTGAAGTAAGAGTCCATGTTTCGCGTCCATAAATATAACTGGTAGAATAACAGTTTTATATATTTTCAGCTTAACTGTTTTTTAGAGAAGTTGGAACATCAAGAGTCCGTGTAATGCATAATAGCACGCATTTCCAGAATAGAACCTATGTTTAATTTCTTTGTGCACCTCATTCATATTTGTGATTATTGTTCCTAGGTATTTGAATCCAACCACTTCCTCAAAATTTCCCTCATTTGTCATTTGCTGTCCATTTCCATTGTATAATGTATTTATACGTGTGAACATTTATTTAGTTTTATTGATATTTACTTCCAGTCCCAATTTCTTAGTGTTACTCAATAGAGTGTGTTGGAAGTTAGTATCTCCTCGTTACAAGCCTAATATCACTACATCATCAATATTTAAGTAATGTGACAAGTGATTTCCAAATCATCGATAAATTCACGAAGTCAAGAGTAAATTTATCTAGAGGATTTGGAATCAAGAGTGGCATTTGTTAGGACTATTTATAGAATAAAATTAAGCTATGTACTCAAAAACCATTATTCAAATATAGTTATTTTAAAATATGTATACATTTAATGTATACGGCGATGTTCGAAAACAAATCAGAATTGTGCGACTATGCTTAATTAGTTTATCTAATGTAACTTGATCGTATAATATTATTTATTGCCATCTGGCGTGGGAAACTTAATATAGAATCGCAATATTGTAAGAATGCACAATCGTGGAGAGAGAGAGAGAGAAAAAAAAAGAAAGAGATCAAACTGTATATTATAACCAACATTATAGGTTGTTACTAGAGGAAGAAAACCCTGAACAAAAATTACCCGTCCCCCAGGTTGGGGGTTGATGCATCGGGTCAGCTCCTCCTTTAACATAAAAAGAAAAAAAATGCTAAAAACCAAACATCGTACCTCGGGTGTACAAGAGGAGCCGGACATCGTAGACATTATAGAAAAGAAAATATTAAAGGGTATGGCCATGTCAAAACAATGCCAGAGCGAATATTGTCTTAAATTGTTTGGAGTGGATCCCATAGAAAGGAGGAAGAAGAGAAGACCGAAGAAAACTTAAGATAGAAGGGGTACAAGCAGCTATGAATATCAGAGGATTGGAGGAAGATCAATGGATGGACAGAGAGGAATGGCGTTTGGTTTCCGGAAGACGGCGGCAGCTGCCATGATACCGGATGATGATAATAGGCTGTTAATTTATTTTTTGGTAAACAACTTAGTCATCATCATCATCTGCATTCATGGATTTGGTCTGTTGACCCGTTCCGACTTCAGCCCCATCTCTTTCTAGGTCTGCCCACATCTCGGGTGCCTTTAGGTTTGTATTTTGTTATTTGTTTTGGATATCTATCTTCATTTATTCAGTCTATGTAGTAAACAACTTAGTAAAATCATTATTAAAAACACAATTATTGAACACACCATTATCATAGTGTGGTTCGAAGGTATCTGTTCATTACTTGGTCTTCTCCATTTCCTTTCTTCATATTAATGCTCCATTCTTTCAGTATATTGACAATGTCTTTTGTTAGAGTTTCATCATCATCATCCGGTATCATGGCAGCTGCCGCCGTCTTCCGGAAACCAAACGCCATTCCTCTCTATCCATCCATTGATCTTCCTCCATTCCTCTGATATTTATAGCTGCTTGTACCCCTTCTATTCAAGTTTTCTTCGGTCTTCCTCTCTTCCTCCTTTCCATTGGGATCCATTCCATAACAATTTTTGGCAATCTTTGCTCTGGTATTCTCTTGTACACCCATAATTTCCCTTATTTCTGTATTTCGTGTTCTATCCATTCTAGATTTTCCAGCTGATCTTCTTAAAACATCAATTTCTGTACTTAAAATTCTTTTCATTTCCCTGGCAGGAATTTGCCAGACTTCAGCAGCATATGTTAAAATGCTCTGAATTATGGTTTGATATATTTGTAATTTTCTATTTTTTGTAATATTTTTGCTCCACCAAACAGAGTTTAAAGCATTTATTGCTTGTTTTGTTTGTGCGATTCTATTTTTAATTTCCACTGTGTTATCGCCTGAATCGTCTAATTGTGTTCCTAAATAAGTGCATTCAATACTAGGTTTTAGTTCTTCTCCATTGTTGAAATTTATATTTTCCATTTCATCTCCTATACACAGATATTTAGTTTTCTCAATGTTTATATAAAGTCCCCATTTTTCATATTCTTCTTTTAGTTTTTTGTTAGAGTTTCTGATGTTAATACCTAATTTCGTTGTTGATAAAATCTTTCGAACTGGCTCCACATATATTATCTATTATTTTGAGTGTTTTCAGGCTTAGATGCTGGATTATTTCGTCTGTATCTTCATTTGGAGCGCAGCCAAATCTTGTGTCTGCCATTTTGTACTTTCAAACCGGGCGGCGTTTTTAGAGAGTCAGTCACTGCAAAATAATTCTCTGAACTGTTCAGAATATTAAAAAAAGAGGAGCTTTCTTTATCACAAAAGCAGGAGGTTGTTAAGAGAATTCGGTAAAGAGTGAGGTGAAACAAGACTGCCATTAGTTGTAACAACAAAATTCATTGAAACGTGATTGGCCAATAACTCCCACTTGGGGCGAGAGTTAAATAGCATAAACTACCTTAGAGCTGACTATATCCAACTTATATCTCGTGCCGATTTTCTAGACATTTTGGAGCTTTAATCGTGGAGTTTATAGACTGTAATATGAAATTAAACAACATCGATAACTATTAAGTGTCAAATGAATGGTTCATTCTAATTTCATTCAAATCACCTGTTAAACTAAATAGAGGTTATGATCATCCCAGTTAGTAGGTATTAAGTAGCTACTACCGATCTGAAAGGCCTCTCAACATGCCGAAAATGAATTTAACAATGTCCGTACTCAATAATACACTAAAATGTAATACAAATCATTTTGCTTGGAAGATATAGGTGTTGTATTTCAATTTGTGTTGAACTATTACAGAGTTAGTAGGTGAAAAACTGTGTTAATTATAATCATAAGCGGTAAATTAGAAGCGTTTTGCGCTGCTTTAGCTGAATTCTAATATAACTGGATATAAATGTAATATACGTCCTTATCTACAAATCAGACGAATCTATGTAAATTAATAACACACAGAACCTAGCTAATACCCGGCGTGCGCTGTTACGCTAAATAAATGAAAATTCATGTGTTTTTATGTTTAATTGAATGAATAAAACGATAAATACATATAATTTATATCTTAATTTTTTAGATACCCCGTGCTAATTACCCGGGAACTTAACTATCCGGATCTTTCCTGGCATAAATCGAGATTGAAAAGAGGAAAATTCGTTATTGTAAATTATATGTACAAAGAATAGGCACCGTGCTCTGCTACGTGTGCCCGGGAACTTTACCTACCCCGATCTTCTTGGTATCAATGAAAGACAAAAATGGTTATCGAGAGTTATCTGCTTAAACCGATAAACATTTGGTGTTACGCTGACTTTTTGTATAGTTTTTTTAGATATTGAATTCTGTGTACATTCATTTGTTGCATTTGTTTGGTTTGGGCAGCATAAGCCATTTAAGCGTCCAAAAACCTATTTTTTTCACGTTTTTCACAATAAAGGATAATTTTATTGAGGCTGAAGGGGTAGAGTGTTACAATTCTATTATAGTCTAAAACCTTCCCGAAAAAGTCCAGAACAATTTTCAAAAAGCCCCATCACAATCGGATGAACGGTATGGCAGCACATGAAAGGCAGGCAGGCAGGCAGGCAGGCAGACAGACAGACATACATACATACATACATTCGTTTTTTTATATATAGACTAGATGATTTCCTGGCGTTGCTCGCGTACGGCATTTATCTGAATCATAATGGCATTGAACAGATTAGAGACCCAAAAATCAATGGATTTCGACACAATTATCGATCAGATTTTCGTGCTCGTAAAATAAACTATGTCTGAATAAAAAGGCCTCGGATCATAATTTTCCTGACCGTCATCCATCCGACTAATACCTTATTTTCCTACTAGACGTCTTCTCGAAGACATGTGTTAACCGGATGTCCCTCGCTGACATACGTATAGAATTGTTCACTCGTTGCGACATTTTGACAATAATTGTATTAATGTAATAAACTAAGTCGTAAAATAAACTAAGTCTGAATTAAAAGGCCTCGGAGCATAATTTTACTACCGTCATCCATCCGACTAATACCTTAGTTTCCTACTAGATGTCTTCTCAAAGAGATGTGTTAACCGAAGTCCATCGCTGGCATAAGTATACAATTGTTCACTAGTTGCGACATTTTGACAATAATTTCATTAATGTAATAATCTGCATTTAGGGCATGTGGGTTTGGCCCAATGTTAACTTTGGACTACAATTTTTTTCAAATAAAATTCAATTATGAATATTTTTGGGATGATTAAGTGGAATAATCGAAGCAAATTAAGTCGATTTTTTAAGTGTAGCGATGAAAATAAAGCTATTTTGCACCATAGTGCATGCTGTCGTACTTACAGGAATGGCGGCCATGATTGCAAGTTAAATTTCCTAAATTTCGAGGTTACCAATCTATGAATAACTATACTGCAATATTACAAATCTATTAATTAAATAAAAATAAAACGTAGTTTTATTTGATTTTCATATTTATTATATAATTCAGTGACAGCTGTTTCGGTACACTGTACCTTCTTCAGACATGTTAACAAATTAAGAATTGTGTTCCAACTGATCTAAGCAACAATACAACAATATTTATTTAAATTTTTAAATTTAACAAAGGGAGTCCCGCGCCGTAGCCGAGCGGTTAAGGTAGGAAGCCTTGGCGCAGAGCTACGAGACTTGCGCTGGTTCGAGTCTCCATGGGGGAAGAAATTTTCTCATGGTATTTCAGCCAGTATGCGACCGGTGCCCACCCAGCATCGTGAGGCAATTGGGTAGCTACAATAAGTAGCGGCTCCAGGTTGAGGAACCAGCTATAACGGCTGGGGGACTCGACATGCTAACCACATGTCACCCCTACACTGGCTGTTGATCATCTACCTCTGTGATTGACACATGTGGATGTGAAGGGCCAGCAGCCGGCTGGTAAAAGGGCAACCGCTGAAAAGTGGAAAGACCCTCAATCAATCGGAAATTTAACAAAGGGGATTCATTCAAATCAAGTTGAGAATTTAACAGTTTTTTACTACTTTTAAACTTATTAATTTCTACAGCCTGCAAAAGATCTAACTTCTTACCCTTATCACAAATATGTAAAATTTCTGTTAACATGTCTGAAGAAGGTACAGAGTACCGAAACAGCTGTCACTGAATTATATAATAAATATGAAAATCAAATAAAACTACGTTTTATTTTTATTTAATTAATAAATGTGGATTTTCATCAAGTAAACACCAACTCAATTGATTATATATTACAAATCACCTACCTATGGCGATAAGTAAAACCACAGCCCTTTACATATACTACGTACAATACATATACAAAAATATATCCAAAATATAGTGTTAACATACATTATTCGAAACAAATCACTGCATTTTAAATGAACTGAAAGAATATAAAACAATACATTTGTACTTGCCAACATTTTATGACTGATTGGTGTCACAGCTTGTTGTAGTCACAACTAAATTATTTTCGACAATTAGCGTATATACATTGCCGGACTGTTAACGTCAATCAGTAGTTTATAATGAATGCAAATATTTTCAACAAATATATTATTTTACTATTATATATTATTTTGAAAACACCATCGCGAAAAAAAAGTAATGTACGGCACATGTTTGTGAGGCGTTTTACAGAATCTCGGAAATTTGACATCGTGAATTTATCGATGATTTGAAATCACTCCTGACATTACTTATGGTAATCACCATCTAAGTCGTTTCTCTTTAATTTTCTATATGGACTCTTACTTTAAGGGAGGAAAGGACATTACAAGTATTTGAGAATAAAGAACTTAGGAAAATTTTTGGACCAAAGAGAGATAAACAAACAGGTGAATGGAGAAGACTAAATAATAATGAACTACATGGTCTTTATAGGAAGCCAGATATAATAAGAACAGTTGAGTCTCATAGACTGCGATGGGCAGGACATGTTGCACGTATGGGGAATGAAAGACTTGCATGGAAGCTTCTTGTAGTAAAGCCAGAGGGAAAACGCCCAGTTGGTAGACCAAGAATGAAGTGGGAGAATAACATTAACTATGATTTCAGGGAAGTAGATTATACAGGGAATGATCGGAAAGTATTAGCTCAGGATAGGGTTGTATGGAGAGCTTATGTCCGCGCTGCCATGAACCTACGGGTTCCATAGTGCCAGTAAGTAAGTAAGTAAGTAAGTAAGTATATATATCATTCAACTTTCATAGTTTTCCTAATTATAATGTTACTTTTTTTTTAATCTGGACTTCAGCAAATATCTTCTCCAGTAATCCATCTCTGTTGCTAAATCTCTTGTTAACTTGGCACCTTTAAATTACCCACGCCTTTGATCCATATAACATAACACTCTTTGTGATAGCCTTACAGATACATTTATTTGTTCTGTGAAGGATTTTTTTTACTCCATAATTCTGAGTTTAGCATGCCAAATACTTAAACTCCTTTCTATCCCTGATTGTGATGAATCTTCTTTTTCTAAGATTGATCTTAGATATCTAAATAAATAAATAATAATAATAATATTTTTTTATTTTTTATTATTCCAGCTTTTACAATGAATATACATTTTTCCGGTACCCATGTTCAGAGTTAACTAAGCATTTGTTTCAACACATTTTTCCATTCTTGTCTGTTCATCCATATATCTCCTATTTCCCATTCCCTCTTAGTTTCATTGATTCCCTGATTCCACGTAATATTTGGTCTACCCTTCTTTTTCCTTCCCTGTGGTTCCCAATCCATGATTATCTTAGGTAGTCTTCCTTCTTCCATCCTTCTAACGTGTCCGTACCAATGTATTGTTTCTTCTTTATAAAATCTAATATTGAATATTGTACCTGCATTTTTTCTTTTATATATGAATTTCTGATTTTATCCTTCCTGGATATTCTTGCAGCACGTCTCCAGTAGTCCATTTCAGTGGCGAGTATTTTTTTTCATTTGTGCATTTAATAATAATAATAATAATAATAATAATAATAATAATAATAATAATAATAATAATAATAATAATAATAATAATAATAAAGTTTATATTGAAGATTTTCTTTTTAACCATATAATTTTGTTCATCGCTTAAAAACTCTGGAGAGTCTCTCAAATTTTTATACCAGTATAGATTTCCATTCTCTAAACTTGACGTTCAAGAAAATAGGAGGTTCTTTATAATAAAGGATAATAGTGCATGGGTCAGTGATTCTTCAAGTGATCTTATATCCAAAGAGCAAGAGCATTTTATTACATTTCAGAATAAAAATAAAAAAAAAGTCAGTAGAAAATTCTTGCTTCACACAATGTGTCACGCACATCTGTATAAGATATTACTGGACTTCTTTCAATATCCTAACTAGGAAGGGGGAAAACTTCATAACTATAGTTATCATGATTTTCTATAGAGAAGAACACATCGGCTTCCATTTCATATTTTACACAAGTTTGGAAAGTTTTGGCGTGCATTTGGCAAGATTCCGATTTATATATATATATTTTTTTTTTAACTCTTCTCTTCCGCTTCATTTTCTGTTACTCGCTTGCTTTCAATTAATGTCAGTTTTAAAAGTACAAAAAAAAAAGACATTCCTCACGCACTCTTGAATGAAGCTGGGACTTATTAGTCCTGTCTCTTTCAGACCCATTCTAAATAATCCGAATAGTTTTACCTACGTATATGATCCGCTTCACTTTGAAAAAGGACATCTACTTCTTGCCTGATTTGTTTTACGTTTTCGATTTGAGAAACTCCAATTCACTGGTCTTATTAAACCCGAAGGTTCATGGTCGTGTGAACAAGGCCTCTTTATACAGCCTTTACTCAGATATTATTTACAATAACTTCCTGTTTAATTCATGATCTGCATCAACATATTTAGCTCAACAACCCATCATAGGACGACATAGGCCTATCTACACTTCCAAACATTACTATAAATAATATAATTATCCCTTATTCTTCTTCAGTAACAGATCTCGGACTATATATAGACTCAAATTTAACCAGGCGAGCACAAGTGAAACACATAATATTGCCAGAGTGCCAATGTCAATCAGTTGTTTATAATGAACGCAAATATTTATAATGTTATTATTTTACTATTACTTATTATTTTGAAAACATCTTCGTGCAAAAATAATGTACAACACACGTTTGTGAAGTGTTTTAAAGAATCTCGGAAATTAAAAATCTGGCAATCGCTCGGGTTTTAATCATTTACTCGCTGTTATAAAACCAATTCCCAATCTCATAGTGTAATATACTCTTAGTCTAAGAAAATCTACTACTACTTTACATATATTGGAGTCTGTAGGAGATTTACGTATGTGGTAGTTTATATGTAGGAATTGGAATGTACACTTGTATGGGACACGCTGTACTGCAACAGCGTGTTTTGGCCTTCATCAATCACATGACCCTGCTCTCAAAGGAGCTCTCTGGGCAGAAGAATTTATTAGGTTGGAGAGAGAAAGAGAGTTGGATGGATGAAATGGGCTACACTGCAAATTCTAAAGATTTTTCTACCTAACACATGGCTGTATATACAGACCACTCTGTCACACGCACTCCTTAACGTTTGTTTGCATGCGGTCGGTTCTTTTGTGGTTACAGTAAAAGACTACATCATGTGTTAGTTATACAGCATGTTCTTAAATTAGGTCAACACAATTTTAACATTTTGATGTTATATTTATTTTAACATGTTCCAGCCCTGAATGATTTTATTTTTTGAAACGAAAGGCAACAGGCAACTCTTGACTAAACCAGGAAGTGAAGAAGAGAAGAAGAAAAGAAAGAAAGAAGTTGCACAGACAACATATTCACTTTAAAACGAATAATTGAGAAGCGAAGAGAATTCAACTTAGAGATGCACATCCTCTTTATAAATTATAAGAAGGCCTTTGATAAACTGTCTAAACCAAAATTATGGAACATATTAAGTGAAAAAGGAATTCCACTACACTTGATAGCAATAATTAAGAAAATGTGTGAGAAAACAAAAATAAAAATAATTCAAAAGGAACCAATACAAATAACAGGAGGAGTTAGACAATGTTGTCTACTAGACGCTGAAACTGATCATAAAAAGTATGTGAATATATCTTTAAAGCTCTATAGACATTCGTGCCCGCGCGGATATAAACTCTCCATACATCCCTATCCGGAGCTAAATACTTTACAATAAGCCCCTATATAATTTACCACTCTTAAACCGTGGATAATGTTATCCTCGAAGATAATTCTTGGCCGACCTACTGGACACTATCCTTCTGGTTTTCCTGCAAGGATTTTTCCAGCCCCCTCTTTAATTCCCCATTCGTGCCACATGTCCTCCTATTCGGAGTTAACGAGACTTAACTTTCCTTATTACATCTGGTTTTTCCGTAACGATTATGCAGCTCTTTGTTATGTAGACTCCTCCATCCATCTGTCTGTGCGTCTTTCTTGGTAAACAAAAAATTCTCAGAACTTTATTCTCAAATACTCGTAATCTTGTTTTCTCTTTTTTCTCCCTTAAAATAAGAGACCACATTTCGCATCTATATAGTAATATATATATATATATATATAATGTTATTCTCCAGTTTTACTATATGGATGCGAAATATATATTTTTACTTTAACGTTTCTTGAAAAAAAATGGGATGGTAAATGTAACTGTAATGCATAAAAGCTGGCTTTAAAGACTTTAACGATCCATTTTTTCTGGAAGAAAAAGAGACTTGGCAATAGCAATAAATTATGAAAAGAATGCTCGAGTTCGTTCATCGACATAATCGGACCATTAGGATTGGGGGTTCGTCTATAGCGAAAATAATAAAGCAGGCCGCTCTCTCAGAAACAGAGTAATTATATCAATGCCACTAAACCCATAAAAATATATTTAAAAATAGTCCACCGCTGTGGTCTCGAGGTAGCGTGCTGCCTTGTCACGCAACGTGCCCGGGTACGATCCCCGGTCAGTACAAGTTTCCTGGGTGATGTTTTTTCGGAGTTTTTCCTCAACTGTAAGACAAATGTCAGGAAAATTTAAGGCCCGAACGGGCGCCGAACATCATCAGGTTATCATTATCATCATCATCATCATAATCAACATAATGTTTAAAGTTTAGGTTTAAGGTCTCTCCTGGCGCATCGTTACCATCATCAACTATCATATATTATCGGGGCAGCGTAACTCCGCCTTCTGGGCGCCCCAACTTCACAAGTGAGTTACAATAACGCCATGCCAGGAGAGAATACCAGAATGTCGAAATTACAACACGGTGGCATTGAACAAAAAACTTTAAACATTTATATGACGTAACTTTTTCAATACTTCTAGAAACTCCTCCACATTATATTCTTATGAATTCATTCTTAAGTTCATTTAATACCATTTACAACGGTTTGTACACGTTTTCTACGATTATTCGAATATAGATGTTTATAAGGTATTAAACTACATGTTTTTATTTTCATTTTTAAATATCTTAATGATGGACAAATTATATTTGAAAATTAAGCTACTTACTTACCATAATGATTTGGCAGTCGTACTGATTTTCACTAATGTTCTTTTTCCCAATGAAGCCAACATATCCAACATATATTTCCAATGTTCAACTTATTACAATGCAGCCATCGTAAGCTTAATAAATTACTACGTAGCTAAGCTATTCACTCTAAACTCACTATTCCTTCAAAAACAAACTAAAGAATTATTTAATAACAAACTAACTTATACACCTCACTGATAATATTCTTTTAACAATTAATAAATTTAATTATTTATGAAAATAATATTAAGAATAACAAATATTTTTATTTGTTTTGTTTTAAATATTGTATAATCGTAAAATTAGTTTTCTATATCTCATTATTTTCCTTTGTTTTTATATACACTAGACAGGGACAATTTAATATGTCTTGCTTGCATACATTTTATTATTAGTTTTAGTCTTAATTTTAACTAACATTAACTGGTTGTATTATAGATCGTAATATATTAGATATTATCTTTTTGATCAAATTTTTACTTAGTATTTAATATTAGAGTTAATTAAGATTGTTATATTCTGATGTAATATATGTTTGTCCTGGTGAGTGGAAGAAAAGGCCACATGGCCTTAACTCCACCAGGCTAAATAAATCTAAATAAATCTAATCTAAAAACACTAATAACTAATTAAACTACACGCTAAACTATTCGAATGTCGTCCACTAGTTTTTTGGAAAGATCTGCCTATCTATTTTTACTAAATATAGTCGAACTCCTACTTAGGATAAATCTAGTTAGGTTGAGTATTTGTATTTTAGTTAACTTCTTACATTTAAACTTCAGTTTTGGAACTATCATGTTGCACATACGTTTGGGATGTTCCTCCTGTGGTTGGCAACACGAATTCCAATGTCTTCTATATATTGGCGGCATCGCGTGTTTCCATACTGTGACCCAGGACTGTTAGTAAGTACACGCTAGGTATGGAAAGACGCCCCACCCCACATTTTCAACCCTACGTCGGATAGGCGAACAAGGTAAGACACTGATACTCACTTGTCGGTTGTGTTTTTTTTCATTGGGAGTGCAGCTGATTGCCTTTTCACACCTACCGTAATCGCTAGGGATCTTCTGGCGCATGCGCATCATTGCGAATAGGATTTTTTTCTCGTCACATGGTGGAAAGTTTTTTCTTAACATTCTAATTGTTTGAAAGTGTTAATTTTTTTATGAAGAATTAACATTTGAACCGTGAATCAAACCGCGGACTTCCGATTCTGTACATCGGTGTGCAGCCCACTATACCAATTAAAACACGGCACAAACGCTAACATTTCGTTTCACATATACACCAGCCTCATGGGGTGTTCAGCGTTTCTGAATACCGTTCAGGAGGTCCCGGGTTTGATTCCCGGTCAAACCATAGAACATTTTCCTTAAAGGGAATTATTCTTCTGGTTGCCCATGGTCTGTAATTTAGGTTAAGTTTAGTTTAAGAATTCTCCTGGTGCTTCATTATTATTTACCACCCGTCATATCATCGAGGTAACGTAACTCCGCCTACCAGGTGCCCCAACCTAAGAAATGGATTATAATTCCGCCAATGTCAAGGGAGAAAAGCCACAAATGACATAAAAGTCACTGTGGTGGCAAACGATGGAGATTTCTAAATAATTTTTTCCAAAATTATTTTCATAAACACAATTCAATAATTAATACATTCTTTCGGAATATTGTAGGCTTCCACGGGTCGTGTCTTCAGTTTTAAGTTGGTTTTTCCGGGCTGATATGCCGTGTTCCAGTTTTATTTAAACTTGAGGTTTCATCTACTGCTGTAGCAGATATCTTCAGGAGATTATGCGTGCCTTCTGCAGCCGATAGTTGGGGCAGAAACTCCTTATGATGTCTACTGTAGTAATAGACGTAACATCAAGTTTAAATAAAACTGTGCTATGGCCAAACAGCCCGAAAATACCAATTTATGAGTCAATTCTTTCGGAATCCCCCCCCTTTTTGTGCACGCTTTATATTAGCTTCAACACGATTTTCACCCACTTAAAAATATTGGTTCGATTTGAAACTTTGTATACATGTAAAGGACCAATGGCAATATAATAACTTAAATAATACTTAATATATAATATATCCATCCATAGTAATTCTGCCCGAAGGCAGGTCCTTCATTGCCATCATATCATTTTCATGCTATGCTTGCAGGTTTATTAGGAAATTGTAGGTGTGGAAGCTTCCCGTTGCTTTCCACACCGGTGAAGGATGATAATGATAAGGATGATGATGATGATGATGATGATGATGGCTATATGATTTCGGGGACCGTTTGGGCCTTAAAGTTTTCCTGACATTTGTCTTACAGGTGAGGAAAAATCCCGATAAAAACCTCACCCAGAAAAACTGCCCCGACCGGTGATCGAACCAGGGCCCACTGCGTGACAAGGCAGCACGCTACCTCGAGACCACAGCGGTGGAAATATGTAATATATAACATATAATAGGTTGCGGTCTTATCGACTTTTTAGTCCATCGTTGTAAGAATTTATTATTATAGCCTCTCGTAGCTCTGTTGGTAGAGCGGTGGACTGTAGTGGTATATAATTTCAGTAATCCATAGGTCGCTGGTTCAAATCCGCCCCGGAGGTTTTTTTATAAGAGTATTACTTTAACTCATACTACAATCATATCTAATTTAAACATATTTACATTTTTATCTTATTCTGTAAAATATTAATAACAATTTTGTAAACTTACCACATTGTAAATTTTCCAAAAAAATATGAGACGGATACGATTAACTGTAATTATTTATCTATATTAAAATATTCAAACATGATAATAATCATTTTAAAAAAATATAATTTTATAGACACTAAAAATGTCGTAATCAATTAAATTTTCATGGGATTCCGGTTTATAACAATCAATTAAACTAAAAATTAAAAAAAGAAAAAATTAAAAATCTAAAACAACACGCTTTATTAGAAAACCAAACTAAAAAATAAAAAGTAAATAATAGTTTAAAAAAAACTAAAACAACACGCTTTATTAGAAAACCGAACTACAAAAAGAAAAATAATTTAAATTTCCAACACGCTTGGGATAATATTAATGTGGCCAACAAAAAAAAAATCTCCAACACATCTAGAATAAAACTCGAGTTATCTATAAAACAATTATTTTACCATCAAAAGCGTGGGGTGCTTTTTATGGTTTTTACGTTTTCTTCTTAGAGACTTTACTTTTACCAATATCTGTTTATTATCAAATATATTAATTGATATATAGCACCACACGCTTTTGATGGTACAATTATTTTTTTGTAGATAACTCTAGTTTTATTCTAGATGTGTTGATGATGAATTTTTTGTTGCCCACTTTAATTTTGTTCCAAGCATGTTGGAAATTAAAATTATTTTTCATTTTTTAGTTCGGTTTTCTAATAAAGCGTGTTGTTTTAGTTTTTTAAAGTATTATTTATTTTATATAAATAAATAAGTCTGTTAATTAAAGACCTGATGTTTTGCTGGAAGAAACATTTATTTCCAACCAAAGGTTTTAGTATATACGCTCTAATCGTCACAGAATTCGTTTATACTGTGCATTTCTCGAAATATGAAAGGATGTGCGCGTGGGAAGTTGAATTCAATCGTTTCACATGAACAAAGCACTGGCTCTTGGCGTATTTAAAGGTATAGTATACAGTAGGTATCTTAATGCGGAAAGAGGAATCTCTGTTATCTCTTCACAAACTTGCTTTCCGAATTATAATTTAAAAGGAAGAGAATGTAAAATGGTTATTACTGGATAATTCAAGCGGTAAGTCCAGTGAAGTTCTGAAACATTTTTGATTGTAGCAAAAATTATTATTCTAATTAGAAAAAAAATCTTGCAGCAGAATAATTATTGGAGACCTAAGAATAATAGATCATAGCTTTTAGAGAAAAAGGTCTAGTGAGATCCAAAACTATTTTAGAAAACCAAAGTATAGAATAGGTGTCTAGTTTCAAATATTTGGGCTCCGATATTAGCTTCAATATGCAAAGAGATATTGATAAAAATGAAACAAATTTCAGACGTTATGTGAAACAATACAGAAAACTTTAAAAAATATAATTTAAAAAGAAACAAACATAAAAATGTACAACCTTGTGGCAATTCCCACAATATTGTATGGATGTGAAACTTGTTGGGCTTCAACGAGAAAACAGAATGATAGAATACATACGGCGGAGATTAGGTTCCTCAGACAAGTTAAAGGATGTACAAAACTTGATAAAGTAAAGTAAAGTCATCCCACAACAGACCCGGAGGTCCTTGGGGTAGTAGGAGGTTAAGGCTCCCACTTTTTCTAGACAATCGCCACTTTATGTCAGCCCGGGTTGTCAGCCCTGCGTGATGGCCGCCTTTACCCCCAGAACAAGCGTCTGGTACTCATTTCCGTTAGAGGCTGAGTCGACCCCAGGGCCATAGTGCCGCCAGAGGGTTTGGGTCAGTTTAAAAATCCTGACCCCAACGGGACTTGAACCCTCGACCCTCCGGCTTGTAGCTCAGTGCCTTAACCACTACGCTACGGCGTGCCCCCACAAAACTTGATACAATTAGCATTTATGTAAGAGAAGAATTGAAATTGCGCCCTTTATTGGATAAGGTCAAGAATTACAGAAAAAATTGATTGATCACATGATTGAAATGAGTAAGGTGAGATATCCATTATTAACAAGAAATTATCAAGCAAGTGGAAGACGTGATATTGGAAGACCTAGAAAACGTTGGGCTGATGCATTATGAAGTCGGAACGGGTAATTGCCCTAATCCTTGGAAGGAAAATGACGAAGAATAGTAGAAGGTGTGTTAATTTAGTATTTGCCCACTATCGCATAATTTTACATAAACATACAGGGTGTTGTGAAATTCCCATTACAGAAATCTACAGCCTGTACAGGGAACTGGGCAGGCAAGGGATTGAAATTGATAATTAAAAATAAATAAAAATTAAATCCAACATGAAGACAGTAATGCAAGCTAGAGGGCTAAGCATCGAAGATGCCCAAGACCGTAGGCTTTGGAGGTTTGGCACAGGAAGACGGCAGCAGCTGTAAAAACCCGAAGATAGATAGATAGAGAAAAATTAAATCCGATATAAATTTTTATCTAGCAATTTTTTCAAATAATTTTAAGTTCTCTTTTTAAATCTCTTAAACCCCGAATAATAAACCCGCCATGAAAACGGGCTAGCAACCCACTTCAAGGTGTATCTTATACATTGCTCGCAGTCCAAGGATCAAGCCTCGGATCAAAGACGGAAAGAAAAGGTCTACGAAAAGAATGGAAGAAAACCGGCTTGCAAAAAGAGCTAAAGAAGATAGACCAATGGACGGGAGAAGAACAAGAGGAAGACCTGCCAAGAGATGGATAGACAGGGAATGCACATCCAGTACGTCGTCCTCCGAGGAGTGATTTTGGAAATAAACAAGATGAAAATCCTACAAATTAATTTTAAGAAGAAGAAGAAGATTTCTATTTTATAATCAACAACTGAAAAACATCATATCTTGATCATCATTTCTGGACAAAATCTTTTCAATCAGTAATAATGATCATCATCAAAATCAAGGCTTAGTCCCTCTGGCCCATTCCGACTTCAAGAGAATTGGTCCCTCAATCTAGCAAATTGTCTTCCTTGACTTCTATATCATGTAGCTCTATAGTTTAAGATCATTTTAGGAGGTCTGTCATCTGGCATTCTAAATACATGTTCGTACCAATTTTGTCTTTGTCAATTTTATCCGTTAATTTAAAAATATTAAATTAATCTCTTTTCTCAGAACTCCTTTTCTGATCCATAACAGTGTAGCCTGCCGTCGGCGTTAAAAATCTCATCTCCGCTGCCTCTATTTTCTCCTATCTGTACGAGTCAAAGTCCAATTTTCACTACCATACATAATGGTAGGAACGGCCATGATTTTATAAAATTTTAGTTGAGTATCCTGAGTTGTTTTATGCTTTAGAGTTATTCTTATTGATCCACAAATTCCCAAAAATGTCTGTATTTTTATATTTATATATTATTTTTGGCAGTATGATACATTAAAACAAAAAAAGTGAAGTACATTTTGTCCATGGAACTTCATATTTCTAAATTTAAATAATTGTAGGATTTTACTTGTTCAATGTTACTATTATTTATGACAATTTTGCATCTGAGATGATTTTTTTCTCGAAAACCATTGATTTTGTTATTGTACATCAAATGATCATTAGTGAGCAATATTGGTTAAAATTTGAAACAAAATGTACTTCACTGATTTTTTTAAGCGAATTACCTCCCTAGACAAGTTTGGGAATGTGACGTTTCATGTTGCACGTAGACACCAATAAGCTTTTTTTTTTACAATTTTTGCACTTAAACCTCCTTTGTTTTTTTTTAATTTATATCGATTGGCCACACGGATAGACAAGTTTTTATTTCTTGCCATATTATTTTCAACTTCCAGATTATTAACGATGTGAACACAATGACAACTGTTACCTGTTTTGATGATCTTGAAGATGATTTCCGGGCTCTAGGCCGTGGTCTCGAGGCTTGAAGTTCCCCGATGTTTCGCCAGAGACTGCGTCTGGCATCCCCAAGGGTTGTCTTGAGCTTCAAGCCTCGAGACCAAGGCCTTACAGCCCGGAAATCTTCTTCAAGATCATCATATGAACTCCTGCCGTGAAAGCCTAGGTCAATACATTGTTACCTGTTTTATTTGACTATTTAACTCATGTCGCAAATGGTAGTCAATGACCAATCACGTTTCAATGAATTCTGTTTTACACCAATGACAGTCGTGTTCCACCTCGCTCTTTATCGATTTCTCTTTATCAGCTCCTACTTTCGTGATAAAGAAAGCTCCTCCTTTTTTTAATATTCTGAACAGTATTTTTCTCCAACAAATAAATTGAATATAGCAAATAATGAATAGATTCAGTGATTTTACTGAGTTGTTTATTCAAAATATAAATTATTAACCTATAATGTTGATTATAATAGTTTGGTGTGTTTGATTATTTCTCCACTATAGTGCATTTTTACAATATTGCGATCCTATTTGGCAATAAATAATATGATCGAGTTGCAGTGAATATACATAACCTCACATTTCTAATTTGTTTTCAAACATCGCCGTTTACATTAACTATATAAATATTTTAAAACACCGGTAACTATATTCAAATAATTATTTTTTAGTAACAGCTTAATTTTATTCGTTAAATAGTCCTAACAAATGCCACTCTTGATTTACTTATGATAACTGAAGATTTGTTACAACTGCTCGGAAAAAATGGCTTCTTTGCTAATTTAGCAGCCATAATCATTCTTGCATGGGAATTGTCAATTATGCCGAAACCTACCTTGAAATTTCACCCGGAGAAGCTCTGTGATGGGTGTGTCCCAAAAATTGTCTGCCGCTTTTACCTACAAGGCACAGCAATCGAATCCAGAATCCAGGAAACTAAAATGTTCCTGTAGAGTAGATGATAAAGTTATAAAATTTGTTATAGTTCCAGGTATTTTCATTATCCTTGTAAAGTTTTATTTTTAAGGAGGGTAGAATTTAAGTTGGAATATATCAACCCATTGTGCGAAGCAAATGGACACCCTTCTTGAATTGTGAGGCTGGGCGTGCGCTTCCGTCAGTTACTGAGGGTTATCCAATCTACCAACTCGGGAGTTGTATACTTTTCCATAGTTTAAATGGGAGATTTGGCGCTGGATTTCAATGCCTTGCAGTTATAAAGGACAGATATTTTTTGGACATGGCCTTGGTACATCACAACGCTTCTCTGGAATAAATGGTTGACAGTTCCCTTCTTAAGATTAGGAAAAGAGAGGGAGATACAAGTAAAATAGTATTGATTTAATACTATTTAATATTCCACAATTACCATTTATATAAACAACGTGGGATAAAATAACACGTTTTTATCCATCTGATTTTAATTTTGAGTGATTTTTTCGATCAAGAATTAATCATAATTTTTAATTTAAAAAATTATCCCTGTGAAGGAAGATGGATCGTCATCGGACACCTCCCCAGGTGATGGATAGGGGAATGCCCGGCAGATATACTAGGTACCAAAGGAAAAAATACCTGGGGCGAACCAACCAGCGAAGAGGAGCGGCTGACCAGATTGACGGCTTCTCATGGGCGGAAGTAGCTCAACAGCCGTGGAGAAGGCAATACGTCTAAAAAAGATGACTAGAATCAATTCCCGCAGTCCTGGAAGCGATAAGATAGCAGCCCTATCACTAGGATAGTGGGGCACGCCGTAGCGTAGTGGTTAAGGCACAAGCCGGAGGGTCGAGGGTTCAAGTCCCGTTGGGGTCAGGATTTTTAAACTGACCCAAATCCTCTGGCGGCACTATGGCCCTGGGGTCGACTCAGCCTCTAACGGAAATGAGTACCGGACGCTTGTTCTGGGGGTAAAGGCGGCCGTCACGCAGGGCTGACAACCCGGCTGACATAAAGTGCCGATTGTCTAGAAAAAGTGGGAGCCTTAACCTTCTACTACCCCAAGGGCCTCCGGGCATGTTGTGCGATCACTTTACTTTACTTATCACTAGGATAGTTCTGCGCTGCGCTCGCATCTCAGTCAGGCCGAAATTCTATTTACTGACAAGCTCCAAATATTAAGCCGGATGGATTCAATTGGATAACCGACCACTGCAAAAGCAGCTATAATACTTGGAGCCGGAAGGAACCAATAAAGTTTAATTCGTGTAAGAAGAAGAAATTACCGCTCAGAGAGTGGTCATTATTTCAAACTGAATCAATAAAACTCGAAAGCTAATTTTAATTTGTATGGATAAATCAGGCATGATTTTTAATTTCATCGATTTTAAAATAATGATTTCTTGGAAAAAATAATTATCGATTTCAAACTCCAAAAGATAGCATTTTGAATAATAATAATAATTTTATTGCAGCCAAATAGCCAGGATTAAAATAGAATACATTTTAAATTTAGATATTTGCATATTCACACATTGTTTTTATTCTTTTTGTGCATAGCTCAATGTGATATCGGTCACACGATTTTTCGCATAGCGTACATTGACAGTCTATATTTGCTTCATGGAATTTTGTGTTGTTGCATATCAGGTGGTGGAATCCATGGACTGCCAACCTAGTGATGACGTGTCTCATTTCGAAATTTTCTTTTGTCCACGCACGGTCCACCATTGCCCCGGTGCTGTAGAATTCTGGATGTATTTCTTCTCTTTTTCTGTTCAATGTTGCTAGCAGCTGCTCAGATGCGCTGGTGCTGGGTAAGAGTATACTTGTTCTGAGGTCGTCGATGAGGAAAGTTTCCTTCGCCAGTAGGTATGCGAGTCTTGAATGTGTTACTTTTGACACTCCTAATACTGCCTTTATATATCTCGCTTTCACCCTTTCTAGAGAGGAAAGATTCTTCATTGCTAAATGTGTCCATATGATTTCTATGCCATATGTCAGTATTGGTAGAATTTTTGCTCTAAATAACAGCATTTTGAATAGAAACCTTTCTCCGGAAACTACAGTTTTCGGGGCTTAGGTAAAGAACGGTAAATCAAATGTCAGGAATGATTAAGGCAAGAACGTTCCCCGAACATCATGTGGTCATCATTATCATATTCTCCATGTTTATTATCAATTGAATGTGTTTCGATTTAATGTTGTGTTGTCTCGGAGGAGGCCCTGACATTAAGCTGCTTTCTCCTTCAGAGAGGGCCACCATGTCCTTGTTTGGTGAAAAAAAGTATGTGTACGATCCATAGTTAAAATCCCTCTCCCGACCGTTCGTGTCACTCTTTAGAGTGGCATGTGACATGTAAAAGAGTACCTATAAGCTGAGAGTTTCAACTAAGATAATAGAAAAAAAAACGATTAGTTTGTTACAAATTGAAATGAGTTAATATTTGAAGAAAAAGTTATTGAAGTGAAAAAAATTAAGCAACCACAATATTCAACTTAGGTATATTGGCGTATTGAACATTTTCAACTTCTCTTTTACATTTTATGAATGTTTTCACTGCAATCCGCCACATTTAAGTAAGTAACACGAAAAATGACTGTTTTGGCAATTTAAGGGTTAATGAAATGATAACTCCGTCACGCATTGGTCCATTTTTTATTTCTACAAACTCTATCCTCCAGCACTCGTAATCCTTTTTTACTCCCTTAAAGTAAGAGTCCATGCTTCAAATTTGTATACTATCCATCCATAGTAACTCTGCCTGAGGGCAGGTCCTTCACTGCAATCATAAAATTTTCATGCTGTGCTTTGCTGCTTTACTAGCGAATTTAGGTGTGGTAGCTTCCCGTTATTTTCCACACAGGGGATGGAGGATGATGGCCAGATGATTTTCGGGGTCCGTTGGGCCCTAAGCTTCCTGACATTTATCTTACAGGTGAGGAAAAACCCCGAGAAACCTCACCCAGGAGCCTATCCCGACCGGGAATCGAACCCGGGCCCGCTGCGTGACAAGGCAGCACGCTACCTCGAGACCACAGTGATGGACTTGTATAATATAACTGTGAGAATAACCGTTTTATATATTTTTAATTTAACGTTTAACGAGAGAAATTGGGATGGTAAGAGTCCCTGTAATGCGTATAAACACGCATTTTAACCGTCTATCGGTCCAAATTTTGTTTTAGGGTATACATCATCATTATCATCACGGATTGAACTGCAAAAGGATTGTTCCTGTCCCAAGCAGAAAAACTGCTCTCTCCATCATGATGTTGGCCGTCCCACACATCTACTCCTGTGGCTTATATGTGAATAATAATTTTGTTGTAGGTTATTTATCCATCCTTTGAATGTGGTTGAAAATGTTTTGTTTGTGTTCTATGATTCTGTCTGTTAAGCTGAATATATTATGCTCGTTCCTAATATTATCTTCTTCTTCCTTCCAAGTATTAGGCCAAGGCCTGTTTCGATCCTATAGAAAATTTTCCCTCCAGCGTTTCATAGGACGGCCCAGAGATCTTCGTCCTCTTGGTAAATAATTATAAACAGCTTTGGGGATCCAATTTGAACTGTTTCTTTCAAGATGGTGTTTCCAATTTAATTTAGTTGTTTAATATATTCCAAAATTGGCGTAGTCTTCAATCCTTTTAAGATATCGGTGTTCCTTTTCCGCTGTTCTGCGCATGTATCTCATTTCACAAGCCGTTATTCTGCTTTCATGTTGTCTTTTTTTAGTGTCCATGCTTCACTACCATAGGTCAACACTGGTCTAGCCAAAGTGTTACGTAATCTGGTGTTTTTTTTACAAGGGATAGTTTCGTAACTTCTTAATAATTCCCAAACCTTTATTATAACTAGCATTTTATTCAGGGATATAATTTTCATCCCAGATAGATAATATTCCAAGATATTTAAAGTGTTTACATCCCTCTAAAATTTTATTTTGGAGACAGATTTTTCTTTGTATGGGGTCCTTCCCATGAAATGCCATACTTTTAGTTTTGTTAATTGTTGTTTCCATATTAAATGTGACAGCTATTTTTTGTAAATTGTACATTGATCATTGCAAACCATTTTCGGAAAGTGCCAGAAGAGCTAGATCGTCTGCAAAAAGAATAGAATCGAGTTTGAGGTACCTATTGATAAAGTATATATCCCCGTTGTGTTTTCCTCCATTCGTTTATTATCCTAATCCTAATAATGTAAATTAGCTAATACCCGGCGTGCGCTGCTACGTCTAAGTAAGTTAAAATTGATGCGTTTTTTATGTTTAGTTGAATAAATGAAAGGAAGACTAATTATAAATTTATATCGTAATTAGAAAACAAACCAAGATAAAAATGTATAATGTTATGGCGGTTCCCACAATATTGTATGGATGTGAAACTTGGGCTCCAGTGAAAAGACAGAAGGATAGAATAGAGACGGCAGAGATGCGGTTCCTAAGACAAGTAAAAGGATGTACAAGACTTGATAGAATAAGAAATGAGGATATAAGAGAAGAATTGAAAGTACAGCCTTTATTGGATAAAGTCACGAATTACAGACAAATGGATTGATCACATGGATGGAATGAGTAAGGAGAGATATCCATTGTTAGCAAGAAATTATCAAGCAAGAGGAAGGCGTGATGTTGGAAGACCTAGAAGACGTTGGGCTGATGCATTATGAAGTCGGAACTGGCAATTGCCTAATCCCTGGAGTGATGATGATATCGTAATTAATTTTTGATACCCCGTGCTGATTACCTGGGTTTCCCGGGAATACTTATCCCGATCTTCTTGGCGTAAATGAGCTGAAAGGCAAAAAAATTAATGCGTTTTTATGTTTAGTTGAATAAGTAAGAGGAAAAATTTATATCGTAATCATTTTTATAGATACCCCGTGCTGATTACCCGGCGTTGCCCGGGAATTTACTTATCGCTATCTTCTTTGCATAAATAAGCTGAAAGACGCAATTCTTTATTGTGAGTTATCGGTAAAAGATGCCCCCCGCCGGGCGTGGTTACGCTTGCCCGGGAATCAACTTATCCTGATCTTCCTGGCATTAATGAAACACAAAATGGTTATTGTGAGTTATCCGTAAAAGATAAACATATGCTGCCGCTGACTTTATTCTAGAGTTTTTTGAGATATTCAATTTTGTGTACATTAATGTTGTGTGTTTGTTATGGTTTAGGCAGCATAAGCCATTTAAGCGTCCAAAAAAGGACTTTCGTTTCAAGTTTTTTTTTTACACAGGGCGATTTTAAGGGTAATAGGGTTTAATATTACAACTCTCTTATTGCCTATACTCATCCCGGGAATCTCCTGAACATTTTGCTAAAAGCCCCATCGCAATCGGATGAAAAATATGGCAGCGCATACAATACGAACAAGCAAACACGTATTTTCATGTATTATATATAAAATTTATTTTAATAGAAATTAATATGTGTTACACCATAGGTAAACAGAGAAGTTAAAACATCTTAATATTAAGAATATAATATTTTGATTTTAAGTAATACGTATTAAAATGATGCAGATTTCAGGTAACAGAGTTGTTGGAAGTTTGTAACAATACACGTGCACAATCTGCGTTGTTTATTCTGTTCATCTACACTACGACTGTCCGAGCGACTTGTCTCGGCACCGCATCGGTGTGCTTGCATTGTTTACTATTTTCTTCAGGGGAGTCCAAAATGGAAGAGCGAAGTAAAAACTTGGCGATGAAGACGATAATTGTAAATAATTTAGACAGGATTATCGCTACATGATATTAAATTCGTTATATAATTGACCACAGTCAATTGTTAACTGCATACAGGTTGATAGATTTAAATATCGCGGTACTATTAAAATTTTTCGAAGACCAGCAGAGGAAAAATAATTAAATACAGAGCAAAAGAAGTTGCTACTTTGATTAAATATAAGATAAAGAGCACGTGACGCCAGTACAATAGCAAAATAAGTATCGGGTAAACACTTCATATCTAAAACTGTTCGACGAGTTTATAGGAAATTTTACTAAAATGCTCGAATGTCACGAATAGGTCATTCGTCAGTATATATAACAGAATGGCCAGACTTAAATTTGCTGAAATATGTCAAAACAAGAACCAAGAGTTTTGGAATCATGTCATACAGTCTGATGAGACTCAAATTAAACTGTTTGGTTCTGATAGTGACGATAGAGTTTGGCGAAAAGCGAATGAAGGCGACAACAATGGACATACTGTCCCAACTATCAACCTCGAAGGTGAATCCATAATTATTTGGGGCTGCAAGGTAATGACGAATAATGCACCAATAATCACACACATACGCACATACATACAAACACTTATAAAAACTAACAATTACAAAAATACACAATCAATGATCGTAACACTTACAGAAAAAAACAAATGGTCGAAATGTAGCTATCTCATGAAAGAATATAAATAAAGAGTAGATAATAGACAGGGAAAGGCCAGACACGGGGGTTAAGGCATTATACTCGAGGTAACCCGCGGAATGACGGCGGGGTTCTTAAATAGTAATAGTAATAATTGTAATAAAACTAATAATAATAATCACAATAATAATATTATATACCAATAATAATACTAATAATAGTAGTTGTATTAGTAGCAGTAGTAGCAATAGCAGCAGTACTAGTAATAATAGTAATAATAATAATGATATATTATTACTATTCTTATTATTCTTATTCTTATTATTATTATTATTATTATTATCAGCATAATGATTGCAGAATATTAAATTTATTGGCGGCAATATTGATTTTTTTGTCTCTTTATTAACTTTATTTTATTGACAAGTATATTTCGTCACTTTAGCCAGATCCTATTTGCATTAATAATTCTTATTAACTGAACAAAACTTAATATATAAACCTGTAAGAGACTTTGAACATTTGAACAATATTTTGGACAATCCTAATACGCTTATCCCACACGACTTCCCGTGCGCTGCTATCTATGTTAGCCAGTCAGCGTTTAGCATCCAATTTCATATAAACGATACATATAACAAAAATAACTGATTATATATAATAGCGAATATTAATATATAACTTACCGATTATTGAAAATCGCAATTTTACCTCCTTTTCAATAAGTTTCACAATATCACAAGACAGGCGCATAGCACTAATAAAACTTAATACATTTTACGAAAACCACGTTTCTATAAAATTACCACACGAAACTAAATTATTAAAAATAATTACGTGTAACAGTATGAAATAAACGAAAAACGCTAATAATTAAATTAACACGACGGATGGAGATTTGATAATTTTTTACGAGAACTCACGTATTTCTACCCACGCCATTACACAACCGGAAACTGAATGAAGCAAGATATCGATTAATAAGGGCGCGTTCTTTTAGGACATGGCTTCTGAACCATAGTAACTTGCATCGATTGGATCATACCACAATGACGCTAACCACAAATATACAACATACATACTTCTTCAATGAAAGAGATGTTTTTCAATTTACTGACAAAATATTCACACTGTAACAACTATTATGAAATTTATTATATAGTATTATTAGCCGAATGCCTAGTGTTACAACTATTCAACACATAATCTTTATCCAATATATAAAAATGAATGTTTTTGTTTGTTCGTATTTTATGCGCGGCCATACCGTTGATCCGATTGTGATGGGGCTTTTTGCAAAATGTACAGGAGGTTTCCGGGTTGAAACCTGGCAAACACAAGTGAAACACATATTTAAAAAGACTTTCTCCGTCTTACATTATCTTAGACGTTTAAAGAACTTTCTCCCAGTTTCGTTAAAACAAATCCTTGTGCAGAATCTTGTGTTGCCACTCTTCGATTATTGTGACATTATATAAAATTATCTAAACTATGACTTGTCGCAGAGACTGCAGCGTGTTCACAATGCTTGCGTTCGATTCATTTTCAATATCCACCGTTATTACCATATTTCCGAACACTTCAATAAACTCTCTTGGCTCCGTCTTACTGACAGACGTAAATTGCACTCTCTTTCACTACTTTTCAAGCTTCTGAATTCCTACACTCCTACTTACCTGGCGTCAAGATTTGAGAAGTTATCCTCTTACCACAATATTGACACTAGATCACAAGATAACAGTCTGCTAATAATCCCTCTTCATAGTATATCCTCTTATTCTTCTTCCTTCACAGTAGCCTCTGCCCGCTCCTGGAATTTTCTTTCTCAAAATATCAGCGGTTGCCGCACACTTGGAACTTTTAAGTCACGCTTATACAGTTTCCTGTTGTCTGCTAATTAATTTTTCTCTATTTATTTAAATTTATACTATGCCATTCATAATTTTTCTCGTTTTTTATATATCTTGTACGTATTATACATTAAATTCGTTAAATCTAGAGTAAATTAAAATACGTTATAAATATTAATTATATTGTATTTATAACATGTAATTATTTATGTTTATTGTAATTTAGATGTCCTGCGCTGTGGTCTCGAGGTAGCGTGCTGCCTTGTCACGCAGCGGGCCGGGGTTCGATCCCCGGTCGGGGCAGTTTTTCTGGGTGAGGTTTTTCTCGGGGTTTTTCCTCACCTGTAAGACAAGTGTCAGGAAAACTTTAAGGCCCAAACGGTCCCCGAACATCATATGGCCATCATCATTATCATCATAATCATCATCCTTCACTGGTGTGGAAAACAACGGGGAGCTACCACACCTACAATTCCCTAGTAAAGCTGCATAGCGTAGCATGAAAATGCTATGATTGCAGTGAAAGACCTGTCCTCGGGCAGAATTACTATGGATGTAATTTAGATGTAAGACTATTTTCTTGTATTTTTAAAAACCTGGTTGAGTGACAGACAAGGCCTTAAGGCCTTAACTCTGCCAGGTAAAATAAAGTTATTATTATTATTATATTAACGTAGGCTATAAGAGAGTTATGATTAAATTCTGTAATCGGACGAGAACCATTGTTTTCAACATGATATGGCTGTTGATACAAACATTTTATATAAGTTATATTGTTTATGACCAGCCTCATGGGCTAGTGGCAGTGTTTCTGACTACAGTTCATGAGGTCGCGGGTTCGATTCCCGGTCAGACCATATGAATTTTCCTTGAAGGGAATTATTCTTGTTTTTGCCTTCGTGTCCAATTCAGCTGAATTTTAGGTTAAGGACTTCTGTGGCGCTTAATTATCATTTATCACCCATCATATCATCGGAGTTACGTAACTCCGCCTTCCTGGTGCTTCGACCTAAGAAATGGATTACAATTTCGCCAATGCCAGCGAAGAAAGTCTTAATTGTAATAAGAGACAACCTGGTGGCATAAAAAAATAGTATATAACAATGCGAGGTTGGGAAGTAGTTTTTACAGAAGAGAGATTCTGTAAAAACACTTCACAGACGTGTGTTGTACACTAGTTTTTGCACGATGATGTTTTCAAAATAATAAATAATAGTAAAATAATATCTTTGTTTGAAATATATGCGTTCATTATAAACAACTGACTGACGTTAGCAGCCTGGCCTATGTATATACGCTAAATGCCGAAAATAATTTAGTTGAGACTACAGCAGGCCGTGACACCAATCAGGCAAAATATGGTGGCAAATACTAAAATTATTTAAGCTTTTTTACTTAATAATTAAATTCAATTTTATTAAAATAAGACAGTATTTAATTAATTCTTTATAGGAATGATTACATGCATGGGGACTTATATATTAATCGATTTATTACTAGCAAGCTATTACTAATATTTTAAAACAATAATTTAATTGTCCACCGCTGTGGTCTCGAGGTAGCGTGCTGCCTTGTCACGCAGCGGGCCCGGGTTCGATTCCCGGTCGGGACTGGTCTGGGTGAGGTTTTTATCGGGGTTTTTCCTCACCTGTAAGACAAATGTCACGATAACTTTAAGGCCCAAATGGTCCCCGAAATCATATGGCCATCATCATCATAATCATCCTTATCATCATCATCATCATCACGATCATCCTTCACCGGTGTGGAAAGCAACGGGAAGCTACCACACCTACACAATTCCCTAGTAAAGCTGCAAGCATAGCATGAAAATGCTATCATTGCAGTGAAGGACCTGCCTTCAGGCAGAATTGCTATGGATGGATAATTAATTAATTTAATAGCTCTAAATAACTCGAGACTACTACTTATCAAAAATATATATTTTAATTAAGAATTTATTATTTGTATTGTTTGAAACAAAGATTTGTATTGTAAGCCCATGTTTTCCCTTTACAGAGATTTAGGCGCTCTCCCCCTACAGGGAATCATTTGAACCATACTAACTTAGTTACACTTGTTTTCGTATAGATGTCATTTTTTGAGTGGTCCGTGGTCAGCGTTCCGCCTCATACTGACATCTAGGAAACCAAGGTAGTACTAGGACGGGAAAATTCGGTAAATTTTGCTTAGAGGCCTTTTCATTCAGGCTTAAGGATTTTTTACGAACCTGAAAATCTTCAGACTCGGGACCCACGGCTTAAAGTCCCTCCCGGAGGACTTGCTCCATGGATTTTTCCATCCTAAAAAATCCATCGACCCCGGCCGTGTTTGAACCCGCGACCCTCGGGACCAGAGGCAAGGAGCATAACCACTAGTCCACCGCGGCCGATATTGAAACAAAGTTCAGTCCATTTAAAATGCAGTGGTTTGTTTCGTATAATGTATATTAACACCACCTTTTGGATATATTTATGTATATACATTGTGCGTAGTATACATAAAGGACAATCGTTTTACTTCCCGCCCTAGATAGGTAATTTTAATAGGCCTATTATGGTGTAGTTATTATACTGGAGATTTAGGAAATTGAACATTGAATGATGGTCGCCTATCCTGTAGGTAGACTGAACGTACCATCGTGCAAAAAATCATATATTGGCAGTATCTTTTACATATGTTGGTAAAATTTCTCATATTTGTACTCACCCTGTTCATAAATAATCAAATATCTAAAGGAGAAGCTTAATTTATGAAGATTGCAGATTTTTATTTTAATCTTTTTTAGTTCTAGTTTGAAATGGAATTTAATCTCTGCAGCGAAGAGAACAGCACGGGTAGGTAGATATAGTTCAAGTGGATTTATATTCTGAAATACACAGCTGTATCATAAGTCTTATTTTGAATTTGAACTCAATTTCAATCTGTTGAATTATCGATTTAATAAAACTATCAACATAACTTAGATTTTGTAGGACGAGAACAAGACCATTGAGAAATGTGAATTTCTAATATCTATATTTCTTTTTACAGTTGTAATTTATGGGCAGAATATGCGATACATTCAAAGCGCGGGGTGAAATTATATACCTAGGTGTATTATTATACGATGCAGAGCTGAAGTAAAACAGTACGTCAGCCATATTTGATTTTTGTTTTAAAATTATAACTACTTCATTTATTTCATTATACTGATAAGCAGAACACCATGTACATAAATTTGTTTAAACATATTTACAATGAAAAGTATAATGGTATACTATCAAATTATCCGAGCCTTTCCTTTGCGAAAAGAAAGTCTATATTTTGGATTCTTGAAAAATATGTTTTTGTTTTTATTTTGCCTATTAACTCATGCCTCAAATGGGAGTCAGTGAACAATCACTTTTCAATGAATCTTATTTTTCAACCAATCACAGTCGTGTTTCATCCGATATTTATCAATTAAGTTTATCATATTAAAGAAAGCTCTCCCTTTTTAATATTTTGAGCAGGTCATAGCATTATTTTGCAGTGACTGACTCTCTAAGAAATACGTTGAATATAGATTTATATATTAAGGTGTAAGAATCCTAGAATGCAAGTGGCTAACAGATTGTATATATGTAGTGCACGAATGAAACCAGAGATTGCTTGCGATATATAATAGAAAAAAGTTTGTAACAATTTATTATACCACAATAAAAAACACTATTTACACTTTCTTAAACGTATTATTTCCTAGGTATTTACGATCCAGAAAAAACATAATTGACATATTTACATCACAGGACATCAGAAATTAATTAATAACCTATAATGTTGGTTATGTCCACCGCTGTGGTCTCGAGGTAGCGTGCTGCTTGTCACTCACCGGGCCCGGGTTCGATTCCCGGTCGGGATAGTTTTTCTGGGTGAGGTTTTATCGGGGTTTTTCCTCACCTGTAAGACAAATTTCAGGAAAACGTTAAGGCCCAAACGGTCCCCGAAACCATATGGCCATCATCACCATCATGATCATCATCATCATCATCATCATCCTTCATTGGTGTGGAAAGCAACGGGAAGCTACCACACCTAGAATTCCCTAGTAAAGCTGCAAGCATAGCATGAAAATGCTATGATTGCAGTGAAGGACCTGCCTTCGGGCAGAATTACTATGGATGGATGGATGATGTTGGTTATAAACATTTGTTCTCCACTAGGATGTATTCTTACAATAAAGCGATCCGATTTGGCAATAAATAATATGATCTGGTTGCAGTGATGAACAAATGAAACATACCAAACGTTTCTGATTTGTTTTCAATCATCGCCGTTTACATGAAATATATAAATATTTTAAAATAACTATATTTAAATAATGATTTATGAGCAAACGAGCTTAATTTTATTCGTTAAATAGTCCTAACAAATGATTTACAATTATTCTTGATTTACAGATATTCAAGATAAATTGGAAATCACTCATTGCATTACTTATGATAATGGTCGTTATAATATATATATATATATATATCTTAATATATAAGCATTTCGTGTCACCTTGTTTGTCCGCGATGGAATCCTAAACTACTGAACCGATTTTAATAACATTTTGCACACTGTGTGCAGTTTGATCCAACTTGAGACTTACGGTAGTTTATAACTAAATTTATAGTCGCATTATTTTTTTATTGCAAATTATTTATTATTTAACAAAGAGTTATAATTATCTCTGAGTTCCATACGATTCTAACAGATGGCGGTGTAATTATCCGTGAGTTCTATACGATTCTAACAGATGGCGGTGTAAGGTAATTTGGTAAGGTAACTGATTTATTATTTAACAAAGAGAGATCCAGATGGCTGTGCTTTTTGTTGCAACCGTGAATGTCAATTGAATTACAATTATTGATTATTTCATAATTTAAGTGTGTTCAGTGTTTATTTTATTTTCAATATTATTAATTTCGTGTGTAAGTATTAGTTTTACGTAATATGGCTGAAAGACAGAAACTTAATATAAATTTTTAACGTATACCTTAGCCACAGTAACGCGTGGCCGGGACTTATAGTATATATATATATGTGTGTGTGTGTGTGTGTACGTATAATCGCGTCAGAGGACTAGTGGTATGTTTCTTGCCTCTGGTCCCAAGGGTCGAGGTTTCAAATCCGACCAAGGTCGATGGATTTTTAGGACCAAAAAAATATAAACTCCTCCATTGCCGATCCCAAGTCCGGATGGGAAAAGAGAAGGGAAGGAGTAACACTTCGTTAAAAAACCTAGGTTCAGCTGACCCGGCTGGTAAGTACCTTGTGAGGGTCCTTACCCGGAGTTACGGTGAAGACCCCAACGGCGGATGCAGCAGAGTAGGAGACCTACGGTACGATGCAGACGGCGAATGAAGCAATAAAGCGTGGATCAGCCTCTTAGCTGCAGTGAAAGCAACTGATCAATGGTGGACTCCAGAAAAGGTATCTGGTCCTCCAGGTTGGGGGTTGTTGCTACGGGCCAGTTCCTCATACATTAAAAAAAACTTAATGCTAAAAATTCAAAATATATAGCCTCGGATATGAATGTATAATTTGGTTGAGGATATATAACAGAAACAATCCTGAAATAAAAAAAAATCCAAGGATTAAATCCTCTGGAAGGATCTTCAAACTTTGCGTCCTGATTCTGAAGAGTTTCAAGCTCAAAAAAGAACAACTGCAGAAGACCCAAGAGAGGAAATTAAAGAAGAATGGAAAAAAAGCATAAGAGGACTCATACATAAAACAGCATAAGCATTAGGAACAAAGAAAATAGTAGGAAGGAACAAAGGACTAAACAAATGGGATCCCGAAATCCAGAAATTGGTAAGAGATAAAAGGAGAAACCCGCCGAAGCCTGTCACAAGTCAGGTTGAAAAATGTTGAGGGGGAGGGTACCAAACTCGTTAAAAAAACTAGGGTTCAGTACGCTCGGCTGATAGTACCCTGTGAGAGCCCCTGCCTAGAGTTATAGGCACTGCTGCCTTGTAGTTTGATGTTGATTCATCAAAGGCTAGAGGAAGACAACGTTGATCAAAAATCACCCGATCCTTCAGGTTGGAGGTTGATGCGTGGGCCAGCTCCTCACTCAACGTAAAAAATATAAAATGCTAAAAAACCGAATCATAAGCCTCGGAGCTTTAATTCATGTTAATTACTAGGATTGGTTGGAGAAAACCCTCTATGACGAAGAAAATTCTCAAAATGATGATGATAAAAGGAGGCCTACTTAAAATACTTAAACAATAAGAATGATCAAAACAGAATAGAATATAATAAAATAAGATCATTAGTAAACAAAAAATACCAGAAAACTAAATAGAGAACACTGGGATAGATACATAGCAAAAATGGAACACAATATACACGGAAAACAAGATAAAGTATGTAATTTTATAAGAAGTCTTAATTCAGAGGTAAAAGAAAAAACAAATCTGCTAACTATACAAGATACAGAAGAGGAAAATTATTATAAAGGACTGTGGGCGGACAAACAAAATAAAGAAGAAATAAGAGAAAAAACCGAACAATATGCAGAAGTAGATGAATTAGAAATGCAAGAAATTATAGAAATATTAAAGAATTGTAAAAATAATAAAGCATGCGGAATAGACAACATAAACGAAGATAATTGCTAAAAAATACCCCAAGGAATTTCCAAGAAAGATAATTAAAATTCTATAACAAGTGCTGGAAACAAAATACAATACCAGTAGAATGGAAATTTGAAAAAAATAATCTCAGTTGTTTAAAAAGGAGATAAATAAAGCCAGAAAACTACAGTGGAATAAGCTTACTATGCGCAGCATACAAAGTATATGCAAAAATGATAAACCAAAGATTAACAACTATAGTAGACGCAATGATATCAGAAGAGCAGACAGGTTTTAGGGAAGGAAGAAGCTGCACAGACAATGTATTCACTATAAAACAAATAATAGAGAAGCGAAGAGAATTCCACTTAGAAACGCACTTCCTCTTTATAGATTATTATAAGAAAGCTATTGACAAAGTATCTAGACAACAATTATGGAATATACAAATCAAAAAGGAATTCCACTACACTTGAAAACAGTAATTAAATAAATGTATGAAAAAAACAAAAATAAAAATAAATCAAAGGCAACCAATAAATATAACAGGAGGAGTTAAACAAGGTTGTCCACTATCAACCTCTCTTTTTTTAACATTTATTTGACATGATAAGATCATGGAAACAAATAACAACTGGGTATTAACTTAGGAAATATAATAATAAAAACATTAGCTTTTGCAGATAACCAGATTTTAATAGCAAAATCAGAAGACGAATTACAAAGAATGATATATAAACTAAACGAAATATCAAACAATTTTAATATGGACATATCATCAGAAAAATCAAAAACAATGATTTCAAGGGCGCTCAACCAGTTCGGACAAATATAATATTAGAAAATAAACCAATAGAACAAGTGACAAAATATAACTTCCAAGGTTGCGAAACGGAAACAGATATAAATAACAAACTAAACAGGTTTAATTATATAACAAAAACACTAAAAGAAATTTGAAAAATAAAGCCAGAAAATACTCTACAATGAAATTATAAAAGACAATGGCAGTGCCTATTATTACTTACGGATCCCAAATTTGGAGAGTGACAACACAATAATCTGCCAGAATACAAGCTGCTGAAATGAACTTTCTCAGACCAATAGCAGGATATCAAAGAACAGACAAAAAACACAACAAAGAAGTTTAACAGCAACTAAAAGTAGAGGAATTAAACACAACAATAGTTGAATACTGAACAAACTGGAAGGAACACTTAGCAAGGATGAATGATAATAGAAAAGCAGCATAGAACTATTCACCACGAGGAAGAAGAAGTTTGGGAAGACCAAAGAAATTATGGAAACAGCAGCAATTTGGAGCCGGATCAGGCTAGTAAATAAGCCTAAACCGTGACGAAGAAGAAGAAGAAGAAGAAGAAGAAAAAGAACCTTAAGCCTGATAAAGGAGTCTCAAAACAAAATTCACCGACCTATTTATCTCATTGCTTCATGTCAAAATTTAATTGTAAAATCGATATATATATTTTTTTGTCATAGTAATTTTTGGTGTATCGTAATGGTCATTATCATATTCATGTTTAGTATGGATATGTGTGTTTTGTCTTAATGTTGGAAAAGTATTGTTTATATAGGTATAAGAATGGACCGTTTTAAAATATTAAACGTTTTAATGTATGCTGACGATGTGGTTATTATTCAAGAAAATGAAAATAATTTGCAGTATTCTTTACATCAATTAAATTAGTTATGCCAAGAATATAATTTCAAAATATCAAAAGAAAAAACAAAAATAATGGCATTTTGGGGAAGTGAACATATAAGATCAAAAATCGTAATAGACAACAAACCTCTGAAACAAGTAACAAATTTTAATTATTTGGGTTGTAATTTTACTATAACCACAAAAACTGAAAGAGACATATATATGAAACTGTCGAAATTTCAAATGATATGCGGAATTATACATAAAACATTAAAGAATATAACAAGAAGAGATACTAGATTGAAGTTTTATAAAACATTGGCAGTTCCTGCATTACTTTATGGGAGCGAAAACTAGGGCAATGACCAAAAAATTACAAAGTAGAATACAAAGCGCAGAAATGAACTTCCTTAGAAGAACAAATGGCTACACAAGATTGGATCGGATAAGGAATGAAGATATAAGATCAGAGTTAAATATATATCCATTGGATGAAAAAATCAGAGAATATAGAGAGAAATCTGTTTACACATGTGGAAAGAATGAATGTAACAAGATTACCAAGAGCAGCATTTAACTACAAGCCAAGAGGTTCATGGAATGTAGGAAGGCCAGCGAAAAGATGGACAGAACAACTGTGAGGCGGAACAGGGAATTTGCCTAGCCCGTGAAGTGAAGAAGAAGAAAAAAGAAGAAGTTGTTCTGTCTCGGAGGAGGCCCTGATATTGAGCTGACCACTTATTCGGGTATGGCCTCCATGTCCCTGTTTGGCCAAAAAGGTATATCGTGCTCTCTCCCGACAGTTGTGTCACTGTAAAGCCCGGATGGCGTGTGACATGTAAAAAGTAACCATACAGCGAGAGGTCAAACTCAGTTAATAGAATGGAATTTCCGGTGCATTCTAAATTGAGATCGAAGAATATTTGTATTTTTCCCTAAGCTATTTTCAATAACTACATTCCTCTGGAAGTTTTTAATAAGAAGAAACAAGGAAAAAACAATTGCAATTCTGTGTAGGAGACGCGTTTTCAGAACATTTTCCTTTCCTCGTTCTTTTATCGTGTTTGTTCAAATTATATCAGTTTACTGAAAAGCAAATAGCAATAATTATAAGGGAAGCTTTGGTGCTGAATCAATTACGCGAACGTCGCAAATGTATTTGTTTGCTTGCTCTTTGTCCCAGTTTCTCTGATAATAACAAGGTATGAAGAGATGCCTTGAATAATATTAGAAGGTTGTATATTTCATGGAGAATTTTATGTAACTAGGTTTCAACGTTTTTCTTTCAAGCAACATTTTTTTTATGTTGTATGGATGCCAGCATCCAGGAAAGTTTTCTTTATTGCTTTCTCAGATATGAAAATACCAAGTTCTTAATATGATTTAGAGGGACATTTTTAATAACTCATTTCTCGTACATTTCCAAGGTTCCTTTTATACTTTACAGAATAAATATAAACTGAAAAACAGCCTTGATATTAAAAACCTTTCATTTGTTATTATATAATATTATGTAATATATAAAGCGGCTCCGTGGCGCAAGCAGTTAGACGCTCGTCTCTCACCGCTGAGATCCCGAGATCGAGTCTCGGTTTCTCCTTGTGGGTTTCATGATGGACGAAACGGAGCTTGGGCAGGTTTCCTCGGGGTTTCTCCCCTTTTACCCTGCCACAAATTTCATTCCACCATTTATTCATATTTATCTCATCCATTTAGTTTCATTTCGTTCATCCGACCCTGTGACGGTGTGTCAGGTATGGTCGACCGGCATCCTTGTAGTTCACAGACATCTATAAGTATAGGGCCTTCATCTCATCTCATTCCTCGACCCGACCCTGAGATGGACACGAGTTGAGGATATTATTATTATTATTATTATTATTATTATACATGGGAGTTATGAAGAGGAAATAATAAATAGAATAATAAAGGAAAATTTGCAATTGCTTGTCTCAATGGAATATTGTGGGATAAAAATGTAAGTAATAAAAATAAAATGAATATATATCATAAATTGTTAAAAGCATCATTACTTATGGAGCAGAACTTGGCCATTAACAACAAAAACAAATTAGAATCTTTTGGCAACGGAAATGGATTTTATACGAAGGGCAGCAAGAATTTCAAGAAGAGAAAAAATTAGGAATTCAGTTATAAGGGAGAAAATGAAGATCGAAGACACTATTTTAGATTATATTAAAACTCAGCAAGAATGATGGTATGGACATGTCCAGCGAATGAAAGAGGATCGACTACCAAAATCTGTTTTGGAATGGAAACTTGAGGGAAGACGTGGCAGAGGAAGACCTAACACCTCCTGGAGTCGGGGAATATGTTTATACATGAAGGAGAAACATCTACAACCAGGAATTAGATGGACTGACAAAATTGGCTATTAGGAATCGGACGATGTTAAAGACATTAATAAACCGATGATCTATCTATCTATAATATTATGCAATATTATATTCAATTCACGGATTGGGAATGAAAGAGGGGGTGGAATCTTCTTGTAGGAAAAGCAGAGGGAAAACGCATAGTTTGTAGACCAAGAATGAGGAGGGTAAATAATATTAACCATGATTTGAGGGAAGGAGATTATACAGGGGATGATTGGAAAACATTAGCTCCGGATAGGGGTGTGTGGAGAGCATATATTCGCGCGGCCATGAACCTACAGGTTCGAGAGTGCCAGTGAGTTAGTTGTTATTTAGCCTATATTACATTATTATATTATAATTAACCAATGCGGAGAATTTTCTATCTATGTAACAAAGAAACAATCATTCATCGCATGCCGAAACCTACCTTGAGATTTCTACCAGAGTAGCGTTGTAATGTACCAAGGCAATATTAAAATAAAAAAATACCTAAATAAATAAATAAATAAGTATATATATATATATATATATATATACATGTAGAGTGGCGGGGAAATGTGATCTAAATGCCAACATTTTCAAAATTAACTTTTTCATCCGAATTGTTTTATGTCCAATGCACTGCTATTTGATTTAACCTCAAAAATGTACTTCTACTATTTGAAAGAATCGCCACTAGACAGTGCAAGCTGTATGTCCTATACCATATTTCGCATGTAATTTTCACTTTTTTCTAAATTAATTATTTTGGCACTTAGATCACTTTGCCCCGCCACTCTACATATATATCTGTCGCTTTTAACTGCAAGGCACTAAAATCCAGCGCCAAATCTCTCATTCAAAATATAGGATATATGGAAGTAATATAACACCTTAATTGGTAGAATGGTTATCCCTCGCTACCTGCCGTCCGCGCCGTGACACGCCTCACTTCACTCCGCTCTTACTCATGAAGAGAATCCATATGATCCGTACTGTGGGTTAATATTGCTAGTTTCAGGCTTCGATTTCTGCTCTTCAGTTAAAAACGGCAGATATATATTTTTTTTTGGACACGGTCTTGGAAAGCACAACGCTTTTCTGGGGGATATTTCAAGGTAGGTTTCGACATACAATGTTGACAGTTTTCTTGAAGGTCAAATACAAACGGTCTCTGTGCCGAATTATATCCTGAAAGCAATCATCTGCCATTTCATTTTCTTTATATTTAATTGTTATCATGCCGTCTCGGTATACTAGTGGATAGCGCCTGCGGTTGTCGCGAATAGGTTCCCAGGTTCGAATCCGGCCGGTTATAAAAGCGTATTGGTGGTGGGACTTACTGCGATTTTTCGGTTTTCTCGGAGTTCTCAGATTTTCAGAATTTCATTCCACCAACACAATATATATATGACAAGAAGGGAAAAATTAACATCTGAACCGGGATTTGAACCCGAGACCTATAACTCTATACGTATATATCCATCCATCCATAGTAATTCTGCCCGAGGGCAGATCCTTCACTGCAATCATTTTCATGCTATGCTAGCAGTTTTACTAGGGAATTGTTGGTGTGGTAGCTTCCCGTTGCTTTCCACACCGGTGAAGGATGATTATGATGATGATGATAATGATAAGGATGATGATGATGGCCATATGATTTCGGGGACCGTTTGGGCCTTAAAGGTTTCCTGACATTTGTCTTACAGGTGAGGAAAACCCCCAATAAAAACCTCACCCAGAAAAACTGCCCCGACCGGGGATCGAACCCGGGCCCGTTGCGTGACAAGACAGCACGCTACCTCGAGACCACAGCGGTGGAATATATATGTATATATATATATATATATATGACAAAGAAAAAATTAACGCCTGAACCGGGATTTGAACCCGAGACCTCTGACTCTATACGCATATATAGACATACATATAAAGTGGTCCTAGTCGAAAATTATTACACTATATTTACTTAGTGTGTGTTGGTTTAGTTAATTTTTGAAGTATAACGAACGGACAAAGTCGCACAAAAGTGGAAGGTATGTACATAGGTTGATGAGAGAGAATACTTTTTTATACAATTTTATTTATGTATGAGTTTAGATTTGTGTAGGTGTGTGTGTATATACTGTAGACAAAGGGCTACTCAGACATATATATCCATCCATCCATAGTAATTCTGCCCGAAGGCAGGTCCTTCACTGCAATCATAGCATTTTCATGCTACGCTTGCAGCTTTACTAGGGAATTGTAGGTGTGGTAGCTTCCCGTTGCTTTTCACACCGGTGAAGGATGATTATGATGATGATGATGATAAGGACGATGATGATGATGGCCATATGATTTCGAGGACCATTTGGGCCTTAACGTTTTCCTGACATTTGTCTTACAGGTGAGGAAAAACCTCGATAAAAACCTCATCCAGAAAAACTGATCCGACCGGGTATTGACAAGACAGCACGCTACCTCAAGACCACAGCGGTGGACATATATATATATATATATCTAAGTAGCCCTTTGTCTATATATATATATATATATATATATATATATATACTAGCTGGCCCGGCGAACGTCGTATCGCCTTTAAGTATTTTTACGTTAATTTTTCCGATGTTTTATTTCCGATCTGCTATTCGAGGCGGAAACAAATCCAACAAATCAAAGATCATAAAAAGCGGTCCAGCCGTTCTTGAGTTATAAATAGTGTAACTAATCCGACTTTGTTTGATATATATATATATATAAAGTGCCGGCCAGGCGTTGCTGTGGCTAAGGTATACGTTAAATTATGTTGTAGTAAACTAAGGTAGAAATCTAAATCAGAAAGTTTTTGTTTTACACAATTTTTTAGTTCTGGTACGTCAACTACACCCGGAATAAATATGGGTGGTGGTTTATGTGGAAGTGGTTTTGTTGATTGAGATGAATTTATGTTGTCTGCATTCTCAGTATCATCCATAAGTGTATCATAAGGATTATATACATTTATTGATGGAATATTTTGAGGAGGCTTGTTGATTTCATTATACTTTTGTTTTTGATACAAACTTGTTGGCAGTTTGGGTTCTCATCATCATCAAGAAGTCTCTGTATAGTAATATCATATTTGTGATATTATTATAGTCATCTTGTTATTCATTTAATTGAGGCATGGAGATTGTTTCTGTAATATTAGGCATATTATTATAACTAACAGACTTACTTACAGTTCTGTTATTCCGTTCCTTAGGACCTTCATATGTTTTTAAATTGACATTCTTCTTAAATGTAAGATGTATGTCACATAGGCCTATACCAATTTGCGGAAATTCACTTGATATCTTATCATTCATGGTCTCTAGAACTGATTCGCCATATTGTTCAATGTCCCTTCTCGGTCCAGTTAAATTTAAATTAAGTTGCTGTATTTCAGCCAGATTACTTAAAACTAATACTTACACACGAAATTAATATTATTATCAATCCACTGAAAATAAAATAAACACTGAACACACTTAAATTATGAAATAATCAATATTTGTAATTCAATTGTAATTCGCGGTTGCAACAAAAAGCACAGCCACCTGGTTAAATAATAAACCAATTACCTTACACCATCATCTGTTAGAATCGTATGGAACTCACAGATAATTATAACTATTTGTTAAATAATAAACAAATAATTTGCAATAAAAAATAATGTGACTATAAATTTATTTATAAACTATCCTAAGTCTCAAGTTGGATCAAACTGCACACAGTGTGCAAAATTTTATTAAAATCGGTTCAGTAGTTTAGGATTCCATCGCGGACAAACAACGTGACATGAAATTTTTATATATTAAGATATTACATGGTGTATCGAAAATAATTGCGTAAACTGTAGAAGAGTCCCTGTAATGCATAATATAATGCATTTCCAGAATTGAGCCTATGTTTAATTTCTTTTTACAACTCATTCCTATTTGAGATTATTGTTCCTAGGTATTTTAATTCAGCCACTTCATCAATCTCCCTTACATTAATGTAATACTAATTCTGATTGTCAATAATAATAATAATAATAATAATAATAATAATAATAATAATAATAATAATAATAATAATAATAATAATAATAATAATAATAATAATAATGATTTATTTTAGCTGGCAGAGTTAAGGCCATAAGGCCTTCTCTTCCACTCAACCAGCGAATAGTAAAATTATACAAAAATTACGTACATATTACAATTTTAAGATATTAAAATACAGACTAAACAAAATATGGGTCTTAAGTAGCAGGTATAAGCCTTGCTATTTCGAATAAATGAATTTGTATTCTATTGACGTCACAATTTGGTTAGAAGCGATCATTTATGTTAGAAGCGTGTGACTTTGATGTAACGCCGGCTGCCGAAGCGGAGGCGTCGGACTGTGAAGTTGTGAAATGAGCCGGCAAGTGCGTGGCGCTGGAGGTGGGGGAACTAGACTAACGTATCGGCGTCGGGGTGCTGACGTAGACATATTCTTTCAGAAGAGGGCAGAGGCCTTGAAATATTTACTCCATCTTTACCTTATTTCAAATTGTACCCTTTTTCACTGCTCTTTCGAATACTAGAAAATGGTTAAAAACATGACTTTTACATCGTGGTTCCGAGTTTTTATTAAGTTAAATGTATATTTTTGCGCGATAGTGGGTTTTGTCGTACCTACAGCAATGACGACCATGATTGTAAGTTCAACTTCGTACATTTCGGGGGTTGCCAACCCAAGTAACTATACTGTAATAGAAATAACTATACTGTAATATTACATATTAAAACACCCGAAACTTGTATCCAGAAAATGAACAAAATAAAAACAGCAGAGAGTAATTAGGGACAAGAGCAGACCTGGGGATATGGACATTAAGCCCGAGGAAACCCAGGGTGGGGCTCTTAATAAAAAAATAAAACAATAAAATTACAATATTACAAACACGCATGTGGGAAGTAAAACCACTGCCTTCTATGTATACTACATACAATTTATATACAAAAATAACCAAACGGTAGTGTTAATATACATTATACGAAACAAATCACTGCATTTTAAATGAACTGAACTTTATTTGAAACAATATAAGACAATAAATACGTAGATAATGTATTCTTGTATTGAGTAGAGAGAGGAATGTATTAATGATGCCTCAGCTTATCGGACGCAAAACTTGGAGAAATGGTGATATGTTTTTTTTTAGTGGGAGTTAGTGTTGCGTTATTTTAGAGTGAATGGACTCGCTCTTTTGCACCTTTCTATGCTCGTTGGAAAACCATTTCTCTCAATTGTCACGAGTGTGTTAACATATATTTGGTCAAAATAATTTCAAATATTAACGCGGCCGAATTATGGGTCTCTACCCACGGTTTTGAAACTGATGTTGTAGAGATACGTATTTTTAATAGCAGAATAAGAGAATGCTTTAATGAAGTGTCTTAAACTGAATAAGAAGCAAGTCTACAGTATAATGTTTAGAAAATATTGACACATGCTGTATATATGTTGAAAAGCTGTGATAATACGAACATGTTTATGCGATGACCACACGAGAGCACATCAATCAATCCACCACCTTCCAGCACTCCACTCTCGAGTGACACACTAGTGCATTATAAAATAAAGCTGTCACTTCCAATACTTCAACTTTTTTTTTGTCTGACGTCAAATGAATCATAAAATGTAGTTAACTTCAAAATAAACTGGACAAAGTTTGATCAAGTAATCAAGTGGCACACATTTATGATAAGATTGGAAACTAGCATAATCAGAAATATAACTCCTGACTCCTCCTTTTTTTATCGATTCCACGTACAAACATGTCAATAATCTATACTATGTATTTTGCAGTCTTCAATTTTACAAGAAGGAGACTGCAATCGTTGCATTCCGAAATTTACATTGGGTATTTCTCCAAGAGAAGCGTTGTGACATACCAAGACTGTTTCAAAAAATCTGCCGTCTGTAACTGCTAGGCACAGAAATCGAAGATAGAATCCAGAATTGGCAACCCACTGTACGGAACAGTTGGATATGCTACTTGGGTAAGAATGGAGTGGCGTTAGGCAGGACGCGGCGCGGAAGGCAGATAGTGAGGGATATTTAATCTACCAATTCAGGAGTAATGTTATTTCCCAATAGTTTAAATAAGAGGTTTTGCGCTGGATCTTAGTGACCTGTAGTTAAAAAGACAGATGATTTCTTGAAAACGGTCTTGATACATCACAAAGTTTCTGTGGAAGAAATTTCGAGCATGCATTGGTTGACAGTTCCCTTGTAAATAAAAGAGCAAATAATGTTCAGGTATCAACATAGGAAGAAAATCTCAGAAGCAGAATTTTTGCTTGACGACGCTTTTGTATGCGGATGGCTAGTTAACAATATTATGTTTATTACACTATTATAGTATTACGGAATAGAACCTTCATTTACAAAACAAACACATTTATTTTTTAGAGGAATTAAACCTAATGGGTACAACTTGTACGCTACACACACCCGGTCCTAAGGTTGAGATTTGTTTTAAAAATGCCTTACCCCGCCGGGAATCGAACCCGAATCGCCGGTGAAAGACATTTATTCATTAGGTCATTATAAAGATCACTATGTTATATGGATCAGTAACATGGGCAATTGGGGCACGCCGTAGCGTAGTGGTTAAGGCACTGCGCTACAAGCCGGAAGGTCGAGGGTTCAAGTCCCGGTGGGGTCAGAATTTTTAAACTGACCCAAACCTTCTGGCGGCACTATGGCCCTGGGGTCGACTCAGCCTCTAACGGAAATGAGTACCAGACGCTTGTTCTGGGGTAAAGGCGGCCGTCACGCAGGGCTGACAACCCGGCTGACATCAAGTGCCGATTGTCTAGAAATAGTGGGAGCCTTAACCTCCCACTACCCCAAGGGCCTCCTGAGGCCTGTAGTGGGAATACTTTTAAACATGGGCAATTAAAAGGTGCCAAGCTAGCAAGTTATTAGCAACAGAGATGGATTACTGGAAAAGATCACCCCGGAGGTTCTGTTTAGAAAAATAAAATAGAAACGTTGAAATTTGGAAGATTAAAAAAGTTGAAAAAATGTATTACAGATAACTGAAGAGAGACGATTAAGTTGGTATGGACATTTCAATAGGATGACATCTGATAGAGTCCCTAAGAACATCTTGAAGTGGAGAATAAATAGAAAAATAATAAAGGGAATTCCTGACGAAGGTTGGATGGACAGTGTGAGAAGAAGTATGAATGAACTGGGACTTAGATGAGGATGTTGAGGACAGCTATAACTGGAAAAAATGAATTTCTTGAGGGGATGGAAACCATTGTATTGTGGATAAGTTTCGAAAAAAAACTACAACAACATTGCTATGAAAAATTGGAGAAAGTAGAAGACATGTGGCCTCAACATGAACATGGTGAAGATGTATTATCCAGGTGAAATGACAAAGAACATTTACAATTGTACGCCTATATTCGGAATATCAGAAAATATGTTTAGCTAGGAATCGTTTATTTTTTTTTTTTTTTTTACCATAGTAGAGGGAACTACCTGAAAGTATAGTGAAAAATCGGGCACTAAAAGATCAGCATCATCATCAACATCAAGGCTTAGGCCCTCTGGCTCGTTTCAACTTCAAGAGATTTGGTCTTTCCATCTAGCAAATGGTCTTCTTTGATTTCTAGATCCTGTGGGTCTGTAGTTTAAAATAATTTTAGAAAGTCTGTAATCTGGAATTCTTAGTAGATATTCGTACCAATTTACCTTTGTTTGTCAATTTTATCCGTCTAACGATAATCAAGCTATTTATATATTAAGTAAAGTGTTGAGGTCGAACAGAAATTACAAATTGGGGAAGTATATTGCTGCTTGGAGTCAATATTATCATATGGGCGTGAGTATTGGTAACTATCGGAGAAAGATGAAAATGCAATTGAGACAATGGAAATGGACTTTCAGGATCTCTAAATTGTTACATGTGGATAATGTATTTATTGGAAGCAAACTAGAAGGGCTTTTACAAGTGTTTAGAAGATAGAAACCAGGGAGTTGTTATGGTATGGTCATGTGAAAAGGATGGAGCAGGGAAGATGTCCAAATAAAGTTTTGAATTATAATCCAGGGGACATTTGAAGAAGAGAAAGATCTGCAGCATTATGGTAAAAATGTTAGTGAAAGAAAATTATATTATCATCTTTCATCCACCTTGTGCCTAATACTCCGAACTCTATGAGCCCAGGAATTCAAGCCAATGGTAGACAACGCGCGGGGATACCAATGTGCAAGAAAGATAAGGGCGAGCAATATAAGAAACAAGACAAATCAGTAAAATAATAGTTGCCCCAAAAACAAATTTAACTAACAAAAATTCGAAAATTGAGCTTTCAGTGGATTAGTGATCTATACAGAGAATATCACGGTATGGTAGATGTAAGACTATCCCTACTCTCTTCCAGACATGTTTTATTTGTTTTTAAAAGTTGGCTTTCAAGCGAACAGTGTAACAAAATGACAGAAACAGTTAGTCAAGTCATGATCAGCTGTGCAGGAAAACAATTATTACACATGTACAAATTCATTTCACCACAGTTCCGTGAATTCTTTCAGAACCTTAGAGAAATTGAGTGAAAATAAGAAACACCCAAAGAATGTAACGAAATAATATTAAATGGAAAATAAGTAATGAACACTGATTCAATTAGAAATTTTTATAACTGAAACAGTGCTCAATATGTATTTTCTAATTCTTATCGTAGCCTTTTTAGTTAAATAAAGATTAGATCTATAAAGATAGATCACTTTTGTACTCAATTCTGTATTAAATTATTAATATTTATAAATATATTTATAAATTTAATATTTATGTCGATGGAAATGGATTTCTTGTGGAGAGCAGCAAGATATTTAAAATTAGACAAAATAAGAAATACTGTCATAAGAGAAAAAAGTGAATATTGGTTATTCAAAAGTAGATTATAAACGGTATAAGCAATTAAATTGGTATGGGCACGTACGACGAATGCAAGAAGAAAGATTACCCAGGAAAACATTGGAATGGTGTCCACCTGGAAGAAGGAGGAGAGGAAGACCTCGAAACTCGTGGATGCAGGAAATAAGAACTGGAATGAGAGCAAGAGGACTGGAGGATATGGATTGGATGGAGAGAGACGAGTGGAGAAGAAACATAAAACTTTAGGCACAGAAAGATGTGTAAACATTACAATTCTGTATATAAATAAATAAATAAATAAATAAATAAATAAATAAATAAATAAATATTTAGATAGTAGCATGTAGTTTTGCATTCAAATTGACTGAAGGGTTATATGTTTCCAATAGGATGAGAGATTAAAATGTGGTCCCTGTATGACATAATAAAGGCAGTAGCCTCGAAATGAACATTATGCGTCATTTTCGTTTTCCCAACAATTTGTAGTTTATGGGTTAGGTCTGTTTTCGGGGCAACTATTCATTTAAAACACTATTAAGAAAACATATGAAGTGTCGCTTCACCAATGGACTCTTGGGTCAGGGTGCCACCAGAAGTTTTAATCTAGTTTATAAATCCTGACCAAATTGAAAATTTACACCGCTTGTAGTTCTTCGCGAGTGAAAAGTAGTTAACTCATTACCTCAAAGAGACACCTAATAGGCAACCAATGCTGCATTTGGATGGGAAAACCCCCATAACATTTTGCAACGTTAAGGCTCTAATTTAGGCTTGAAGTTATTTTACTTCTTCTTCCTTCCAAGTATTAGGCCAAAGCCTGTTATGATTCAATAGAAAAATTTCCCTCCAGCGTTTCATAGGAGGTCCAGAGATCTTCGTCCTCTTGGAATATAATTATAAACAGCTTTGGGAATCCGATTTGAATTAATTCTTTCAAGATGGTGTTTCCAATTTAATTGGTACTGTTTAATATATTCCAAAATTGGCGTAGTCTTCAATTCTTTTAAGATATCGGTGTTCCGTTTCCGATCCCATGTGGTGTAACTCGCTGATCTGCACATGAATCTCATTTCACAAGCCGATCATTTTTCATGCTTTGGTTGTCTTAAGCTTGATCCTTCCGGAAAATTCTCGTATCACACTTGAAAGCACAATAATAGTCTCTCCGATTGGTTGCTGGCCAAAGGAAGGCAAGACCAGTGATGGGGCTGCCATCTTATAGCCTCTTGTCAGGCTTTTCTGGAGAAGAAAAGAAAATGAAGGAAAGAAGAAATAGAAGAAAGGAAAGACTCCCTAGCCCTCGGATGCACTAATAGCGTCGGGGTCGAGAAAACGCGAGTTAACCAAGAGAGGGTAGATAGTAAAGTTAAAAGGGTCTGGTATAAGTAAGTGGAAGAAAGGAAGAAATACCAGATCGGTTAAAGATAAAAGTAAAGGAGCAAAACACAAGTAAGTGGAAGCAATGTTTTGCTCAGCTTGGGCACCTTGTGGTCACCTTCCACATATCTCCTGGATGGGGACCCCTGAGTCCGAAAATTTTCATTCTCGGGACCCATGGCTTAATGTCCCTCTAGGAGGACTTATCCCTTGGATTCTTCCATATATAGAAATTAACCAATACGCCTCGACTAGCCTAATTTTTACAGTAAATCCAAGAATTTATCATTGTTCTGATAAATAAAAAGTATCTCTCTTTCATGTCTTGATGACGTTAAATAAAAAATAAATTTGATTCTTTTTATCGAGCAAAGGAATATATATCCTCATTCATTTGTTTCTGTCCGATGAACACAATAACTGTTCGAGCCCTAGATTTGTAAGTGACAGAAGCAGAGGAGGGGAGAAGTATAATCTGAGTATGAATTCCAAAGATAAAAAAAGAATTCAAATGCAAGAATATTTCACGAATCTTTTATATTTTAAAACCGAGTAAAGGAAATTTACTTTTATAAGATTTCTTTAATAAAGGCTTGAACGTTTGTTCGTTTTGTCTTCCTTCTTGGAACTGAGGTAAAGAGGTTCTTTTTTATACGTTCTAGCTTTAAGTATGGGGAAGGCTTTCCACAAAGGAAAAGAAATCAGTTTATTTGTCTAACTTTGCTTTATTTCATTCTCCTCTCTCTTTTATTGGTATAGGAAAGAGAAGATGGTAAAACAAGTTTTATAGTTGATCGGAATAAATACAACAAATATCGAAAACACTGTTTATTGGACATAGATTCTCCAGATATATATTCGGTTTACGACAACTCTTATAATAGCTATTGCCATGGAATCTATCGTTTAATATTGGGTTTGAAAAAAAAACCATAGCGCGACATGCCTTTGGCCAACAACCCGGCCGCTGGGCTCTCATCTACAGGTGTTAATCACAGAGGACGACGACCATCCTGCCAGTATAGGAGTGATATATGGTCAGCAATGTTGGCCCCCCAACCGTTATAGCTACTTTTCTCAATCTGAAGCCGCTACTTGTTTTAGTTACCCAAATACCTAACGATGCTGGGTAGGCACCGGCCCCCATATTGACCTGAATTCCATGAGAAAATTTCTTCCCCACCATGGAGACACGAATCAGCTCAAGTCCCGTAAGCTCTGCGCCAAGGGCTCTTGCCTTAACCACTCGGCTACGGCGCGGACGGAAAAAAATAATTACATATATAAATAGGAAGGGTAAATAGTTAAATATGGAATTTCAGACGGTGTGTGGAACAATACAGAGAACATTCAAAAATAAAATTAGAAAAGAAACCAAGATAAAAATGTATAATGTTATGGTGGTTCCCACAATATTGTATGGGTGTGAAACTTGGGCTCCAATGAAAAAACAGAAGGATAGAATACAGACGGCTGAGATGAGGTTCCTAAGACAAGTAATAGGATGTACAAGACTTGATAGAATAAGAAATGAGGATATAAGAGAAGAATTGAAAGTACAGTCTTTATTGGATAAAGTCGCGAATTACAGACAGAAATGGATTGATCACATGGATGGAATGAGTAAGGAGAAATATCCATTGTTAACAAGAAATTATCAAGCAAAGAGGAAGACGTGATGTTGGAAGACCTAGAAGACGTTGGACTGATGCATTATGAAGTCGGAACGGGCAATTGCCTAATCCTTGGAGTGATGATGATGATGACGGAATTCTATAAAAATGAGGAACTTACACATATAAATGTTGAAACTTCCAATTATAACGGACCGGATTTATACTGCGTGGCCCAAAAGTCTGTTGACAAATGGAAGTTTTCTCAATAACAAGAATGTGATATTTTAGGTAATTTTTTGATTCTGGAAACAATGGTCACAATGAAAGAATAAAATAAAAAGGAAATAATTATTATAACAATGTGGGCCCATACTTCTTTGAAGGCAATGTGAAGCAACTGTCTTAGAGTGAAGTGCTGTACTCTACTCTACTAGACTTTCTATATGACCTGCCACTGAACAGACGCCAACAATTGTGGTTTCAACAAGATGGAGCTTTTGCTCACTATGCTATAGCTGTTCGAAACAATTTGAATAGGAAATTTCGATTTGAATGGATTGGAGGGATGGCCCAATACCTTGGCCTACATGGTCACCTGATTTAACACCCCTACACTTATTTATTTGGGGATATGTAAAACAACATGTGTCCCAGACTCAGCTCGCATCACTAAAAGACTTGAAAGAACGAATCAGTAATATCATTCGGCCTATTTCACCAGATACACTTTCAAATGTGAGTGCTGCATTCCGCGATCTAGTGAGACATTGTCTCCAGGTGGATGGACGTCACTTTGAACATCTACGCTAGCTCTGACATGAAACCCTAAACACGACATTCAATCAGTATGGTTAGTTTTAACATCAGGCAAACTTCTCCCATTTTTCAACCGACGTTTGGGTCACAGGTATAAAAACTGTAAAATTAAAACGAAATAAATAATATGTATTTAAAATAATAGGGAAGACACCGGAAAATGTGCGTGTCTCTTGTTCACTCAACAAAGGGGCTGTCAACTATTACATGCCGAAACTAACCTTGACATTTTTGTAGTGAAGTGTTGTGACGTACGAATGCCGTATCCAAAACAAGTCTGCTGTTTTTAACTGCAAGACACTGAAAACATGGGACAAATAGAGTTGAAGCGAGTATTCATATTTTGGTTACATTTTTAGAGCAACCTTCCGTCGGGCGCATCTGATCTGAGAGGCACAGGTTGCCAATTTTGTCCCATTCTAATACCATCAGACAGCGTTGACGACTGGGCATCTGAGTAGCTGTTTCTTTTTACCTGCTGTAAACAATCACCCCACTCAGTTTGCTCTCGACCGTTACCACGGCTGGTTGTAGATATTTGTTCAGAGAAGCTCATTGCGCCCGAAGTCGTTACATTATTAAAGATGTGTATTTTGAAAATATTTGCAAAAAGAAAATTATTTATTTAACTTATTTAGACTAAATAATGTTATATTCTTGAATAATTTTGCCAAAAACATAGGCTAAATGTTGATAATTTGAACTATTTTCAAGTATGTATTGACGTAGACTTTCACGGCCGGAGTTGCTGTGATGATCTTGAAGAAGATTTTCGGGCTGTAGGACCGTGGTCGTGAGGCTTGTAGTTCCCCGACAACCCCTGAGGATGCCAGACGCAGTCTCTGGCGAAATGTCAGGGAACTACAAGCCTCACGACCACGGCCTTACAGCCCGAAAATTTCTTCAAGATCATAATATTTTCAAGTATATTTGAATTGAACCTAACTTGTTCTTACTTTTATATCATGTTGTTTGAAGGCTTGTCACAAAATTTGTTTAATCAATATTATGTCCAATAAAAAGTTTTCTAGCAGCAAATTTAGAATATTTTGTACTTTGGTCATCCCTAACAATGACATTTCTTCGACTTTCCGTTGTTCAGATTGGCAAACTGTGTTAAATAATGTTTTTAAGCTTGTGCTGATCAGGCACATTGCGCCCGAACTCGAAGGACAGAATTTTGCGCCCGACGGAAGGTTAAAGACTTTAACGTTGAAGCATTTCTCATGTAGTTGGTAACATTATTTGATTCTAAATGTTATCCACTTTCATCTGGTGTTGCATACGCATTATGACTACTTATGACTTACAAGGGAACTGTCAACCATTGCATGCCGAAACCTACCTTGAAATTCCTCCCAGGAATGCGTTGTTATATACCAAAGCCGTGTCAAAAAAAAGTATCTGCTCTTTCTAACTGCATGACACTAAAATCAAGCACCAAAGCTCTCATTTAAACTACAGGTAAGTAATACAACTCCTGAATTGGTGAAATGGATAACCCTGACAAACTTACTGCACACCGTTTACGCCATACTACATTCCGCTTTACTCAACCAGGGAGTCCATCTAAAGTAAAGTGATCCCACGACAGGCCTCGAGAGACCCTTTGGGTAGTGGGAGGTTAAGGCTCCCACTTTTTCTGGACAATCGGCACTTGATGTCTGCCGGGTTGTCAGCCCTGCGTGACGGCCAAGCATCTGGTACTCATTTCCGTTAGAGGCTGAGTCGATCCCAGGGCCATAGTGCCGCCAGAGGGTTTGGGTCAGTTTAAAAATCGTGACCCCATCGGGACTCGAACTCTCGACCTTCTGGCTTGTAGCGCAATGCCTTAACCACTACGCTACGGCGTACCCCCAGAGTCCATCTACTTCGCTCAATGGGTTGCCATTACTGGATTGTGGCTTTAATCTCTGTGCCTTGCAGTTAAAAAGAGAGATTTTTTTTTTGGACAGGGCCTCTGTAACATCACTACGCTTCTCTGGGAGAATTTCAAGGTAGGTTTTGTTTCCGTGTTAGAAAAAATATTGCGTGGCATACTGTAAACTTTATATCAATTTTCAAATAATATATTAAAATCGGTCCACCGCTGTGGTTTCGAGGTAGCGTGCTGCCTTGTCACCCAGTGGGCTCGGGTTCGATTCCCGGTCGGGACAGGCTCCTGGGTGATGTTCTTTTTCAGGGTTTTTCCTCACCTGTAAGACAAATGTCAGGAAACTTAAAGCCCAACGTTCCCTGAAAATCATCCGGCCATCATCATCATCCTTATCATTATCATCATCCTTCATCGGTGTGGAAAGCAACGGGAAGTTACCATACTTATAATTCCCTAGTAAAGCTGCAAAGCATAGCATGAAAATACTATGATTGCAGTGAAAGACCGCTCTTGTGATGGATATTAAAATTTATGTCAGGAAAGGGAAATCATAAGAGTGTGCCTGGAGTGGCGCACTCCATAATTTCGCATATACATATTTTTGTGCATTAACTAACTAACTTACTGGCACTATCGAACCCATTTTTTTCTTAGCTGCGCGGACATAACCTCTCCATATATCCCTATCCTGAGCTAATGTTTTCCAATCTTTCCCTGTATAATCTACTTCCCTCATATCATAATTGATGTTATTCTCCCATTCTTGGTTCACCCAATTAGGCGTTTTCCCTCTTGTTTTCCTACAAGAAGCTTCCACGCTCGTCTTCCATTCCCCATTCGTGCCACATGTCCTGCCCATCGCAGTCTACGAAAATTAACTGTTCTTATTATATCTGACTTCCTATAAAGACCATGTAGCTCACTATTAACTAGTCTTCTCCATTCACCTGCCTGTTCATCTCTATTTGGTCCAAAAATTTTCCCAAGAACTTTATTCTCAAATACTCGTAATCTCCTTTTCTCTGTTAAAGTAAGGGTCCATGTTTCGCATACATATAGCTGTGGATATTTGTAATCACAAATTATAATTCTCGTTAAATTACAAATTTTATTTTTTAGATTTCGGTCTATATTTTCATTCAACTTTTTTTTTTAATTTTCACAACCACCGAAATTAACTTAGTCATACATAGCTAAATATTAAAATACTTGCAATAAAGCACACTCTATGGACATTCTTAAGTTCTAATTTTGAGGTAGATTTGTTCCCATTTTGTTCATCTACTTCCACGATTGTCTCAAAGCGTTATACACAAAAAGTTTAAATGTTTCTAATACTGACCAACTGCTGAACTGAAACAGCGTTAAAAAAATGTATACTTAACATCATACACGACGATTAGCTATCGGTATAACTTATTCTAAATTATCTATTTCTCGACATCAGGTAATTAGGAAGAAGAAATGCACGTTTTCGGTTAATGTTTTATTTCATCTTCAAGGCGGTGGTTGTGGCGGCACTGCCGGAGATAATGTAACTTCAGCTCTTGAGACGATCAGATCAGGATCTGTAACAAAAGAAATAATACATTAATAATTTAAAGGGTAGAAAAAATATGCCTAAAAACGTTCACAGATTTTAGAGAATTCTAAAGGTCAAGTTATTTACATGATTTTGTGAAAAAAAATATTTTTTACAAATCGTCATGGATCCCACTGTATAGACACCAAATATGATCATAACACACATTTTTGTATTAAAATATGTAACAAATAGTACATTAAATTCTGCAGAAATGAAATTTCCTCACGTAAGAAGAATGGGCAGAACCAGAATACCACGTCAAATCTTAAATTACCAGCCACCAGGCAAGAGATCTTTGAGCTTCAAGCGTTGGATTGAGACCATAACAGACCACTAGGTCAATCACACGAAAGGAAGAAGAAAAAAAGAAGAAAAAATAAGAAAAAAGAAAGAAATGAAATTTCTGAGGCATTCAGATGTAATTTCTAGAAAATATGAAAATTCCAGTTTTAGACCTAAGGTAGTGAACCATGGACACTAAAAAGACAACATGAAAGCAGAATAACGGCTTGTGAAGTGAGATTCATGGGCAGAACAGCGGGTTACACCAGATGGGATCGGAAAAGGAACACCGGTATCTTAAATGAATTGAAGACTAAGCCAATTTGGAATATACTAAACAATACCAACTAAATTGGAAACACCATCTTGAAAGAATGAGTTCAAATTGAATCCCCAAAGCTGTTTATAATTATATACCAAGAGGACGAAGATTTCTGAACCGTCCTGTGGAACGCTGGAGGGAAAATTTTCTATAGGATCCTAACAGGCCTTGGCCTAATACTTGGAAGGAAGAAGAAAAAGAAGAAGATAAAAAGAAACGGTGTAATTAAAAAAAAATGAATAATCAATTGAGTTGGTGTTTACTTGATGAAAATCCATATTTATTAATTAAATAAAAATAAAACGTAGTTTTATTTGATTTTCATATTTATTATATAATTCAGTGTACCGAAACAGCTGTCACTGAATTATATAATAAATATGAAAATCAAATGAAACTACGTTTTATTTTTATTTAATTAATAAAATAATGAATGTTCAGCTTCAATAACAAAGAATTAATATGGTATGGTCAGGTAAGAAGAATACTAGAATGGGTGTCACTTGGGGGAAGAAGAAAAGAACGGCCAAAAATAACATGGATTTATGGTGTTTTGAGCAGCATGAGGGAAGAAGATTGGACGATGGAAATTGGAACGACAGAGACGTTAATGCGTTCAAGAATATGTGAATATGGTAATAAATAAATGAATCATTTATTTATTGTCCCTTTATAAACTAAAAAATAATGAATAAATAACTACGTATGGGAATCGTGAATATGATATAAACTCAATAATGAATCAAGGAAGTATATTTTGGGATAGATATATCACAATAAAAACAATAACAACCATTTGTAACGGAAAAGTCAAAAATTCAATAACACATGATTCAGATATATTTCATTTGAAAGTAAAAACATTAGAAAAATTATTATAGTTAACAGGAAAATACTTCTGATGACATTCAACAAGGATTTCGAGAGAGAGAGAGAGAGAGAGAGAGAGAGAGAGAGAGAGAGAGAAATTTAAAAAGAAGAATATAATAAAAAAGGTGAAAATGTAAATATCCGTAATAAAACCTATCAAAACAACACAATTAACATGGTTTTAACGTGATGTAAATAGAAAGATGTATAAGAAAATTTTGAAGAAAATTTATGAATGAAATCGACAGGAAGAAGGAAGAGGAGAAGACCAAAACTAATATTGATACAAGGAGTTATCAGAACGGAAGGAACATGAAAAAAATATATATTGGACTGAAGATTGCCTGTACAATCATGAAATTGATTCAAATGTATAAGAAAAAGTCTAAAACCTGAGAAAAATGTATGTGTGTGAGTGTGTGTCCTGAGCTGTACCCGGTCGTTTTAATGCTGAGCTACAGGAAATCGGACCAATCCCCGTGGGGGATAGGATATCGGTCAGTATTGGACCTGTGGCCACCCAGGAAAGTGAGGAAATTGGGTAACTGCAATAAGTATCAACTCCAGCTTGAGGAAAAGAGCAGTAATAGAGGAGGGACCCTACATGCTGCCAATATATCACCACTATACTCGCTGGATGATATTCTATCTCCGGCTGATAGACACTCAATTAAGTAAAATAAGATCGTGTTGCTTAACCAACAAAATTTGACCATCAGCACTAGCTATAAAAAAGGTTGAACCATAAACTGAATCTGCAATTGTAAATGGGGCTTCAAAGTACTCAAAAGCTAGAGTGAGGGTTCACCTGGAGTCAACATATAAAAGTCGTTCTAGCTGCAGCAATTTTCGATTTTTGCTACGAAGCTCCGTATATATCTTTAAAATAAAATAAGTAAGGTATTCCTCAATCATCAGCAAAATCCGATCATTATGAACAGGGAAGAATTTTATCGAAAGAAGTATTTTGTAATATCTCTAGCTCCCCTTCTCTTTTTTTGCAAAGAAACTGGGTACATAAGGATTAATAAAAGGAAGACATATTTTGTGAACCAGCAAACATTTGACTTGCTGAAAATTCGCATCCTTTATGTAGTTCTTGTCCACTGCTGTGGTCTCGAGGTAGCGCGCTGCCTTGTCACGCAGCGGGTCCGGGTTCGATTCCCGGTCGGGACAGGCTCCTGGGTAAGGTTTTTTCGGGATTTTTCCTCACCTGTAAGACATGTCAGGAAGCTTAGGGCCCAAAAGTTCCCTGAAAATCATCCGGCCATCATCATCATCCTTATCATTTCCATCACCGCTCTAGAAAGCAACGGAAGCTACCACACCTATAATTCCCTAGTAAAGCTACAAAGCATAGAATGAAAATGCTATGATTGCAGTGAAAGACCTGCCCTCAGGTAGAATTCCTATGGATGGATGGATGGATGGATGGATGTAGTTCTTGCGTGACGGAATTTTTTCAAGAGCGGGTAAAGTAAAGACGTATGAAGTAAAAACGGAAATATATTTTAACTATCTAACTCACTGGCGCCATCTAATCCGTAGGTTCATGGCCGCGCAGACATAAGCTCTACATACACCCCTAGGCTAATGTTTTCCAGTCATTTCCATGTATAATCTACTTTCCTCAAATCATGGTTAATGCTATTCTCCCATCTCATCTTTGGTCTACCAATTGGACGTACTTCCACTGGTTTTCCTACAAGAAGTTTCAGTACCATCTATCATTCCCCAATTGCCTCATACTGCACGAATAATCACGACAAAATTTTAGACATTTGGAGGAATACAACTGCTACCACACCCTGTATATAGCACTGATCTTGCGCCTTCAGATTACCATCTGTTTCGATCCGTAGACCATTTCTTGTTTCAAATTTCGAGAACATTGATAACAATGAAAACACTCAAGCGGTGGAAGTGGGTCTCAATCAAATATATGCATTAAAAACCAGATACCTACACCGTCGCGGGATATTAAACCTCGCTCAAAGATAGCTCAAGTCCACAGAATCTGATGGTCTTTATTTTGTACTAGCTAATACCCGGCGTGCGCTGCTACGCCTAAATAAATGAAAATTAATATGCTTTTTTGTTTAGTTGAATAAGTAAGAGGAAAAATAATTATAAATTTATATTTTTTAGATACTCTGTGCTGATTACCCGGTGATGCCCGGGAATCTACTTATCGCGATCTTCTTGACATAAATGAGCTGAAATACGAAAAGTCATGTGTTTTATGTTTAGTTAAATATGTGGCAGGAAACATTAATATCGTAATTATTTTTAGATACCCCGTGCTGTTTACCCGACGTTGTCCGGGAATCTACCGATACCGATCATCTTGGCATAAATGAGCTGAAAGACAAAAATTAACGTACTTCTTACGATTTGTTGAATAAGTGAAATGAAAAATGATTATAAAGGTATATCGTAATTATTTTAAGATTCCCCGTGTTGATTACCCGGTGTTCCCGGAAATCTACTTATTCTATCTTCTAGGCATAAATGAGCTGAAAGACAAAATTCGTTATAGTGAGTTATCCGTAAAAGAATACCCGCTATTCACAAGAATCTACGTACTTCTCTCGATCTTCTTGGCATCAATGAAAGACAAAAATTGTTATTGTGAGTTATCCGTAAGAGATAAACATATGCTGTCAGTGACTTTTTTGTAAAGCTTTTAGAGATATTCAATTCTGTGTACATTAATTTTGTGTATTTGTTATGGTTTATGCAGCGTAAGCCATTTAAACGTCCAAAGAGCTACTTTTTTCACATTTTCCACTACAAAGGGCTATTTTTAAGGTTGTAGGAGTATCACAACTCTTCTATAGCCAATGTTCATCCCCGGGAATCTCCTGAACATTTTGCAAGAAGCCCCATCACAATCGGATCAACGGTATGGCCGCGCATAAAGTACGAACAAACAAACAAACCAACAAAAAAATATTCATTTTTATATTTTGTATAATAGTTTAATTTCTTCTCAAGAAAATATTCCGAAAAAAATGTTAAAAAAATGTATATAATTTATTATACACTACGTACATTACGTAGCACTAAAATAGTTATTTAATGATTACAAAATAAAAATCCATAGAGAATATAATCGAAATATGAAACTTTACAATGACGCATTGTTACTCCGCCTTTCGTCAACGTTTGAAGGCCACTTATTACAGTGGTTTCGAGAAGAATCGCCTTCTTCATAGTTCACGATCTAACCAGCAAAATAAAACCAATACATGTAGGAGTTAAGCTGATACGAAATTTAAAAATAGCCCCAGGTCGCAATTTCCCATGATTCATAAGGAAACACCGTACATGTTATTATAATGAAACGAGGGGAAGCCCAGCCATTATAAGTGGGACTTCCCTGAAACCCTACATTAAAAATTCGTTCTAGCAATCGCCATGTTTGCATTGTCGCAATATACCTGTAAATTATACAACTAAATTAACTCTTAAACTGGTAATGTTGCCCACCGCTGTAATATCGTTGTAGCTTCGCTGCGTCGTACACAGGGGCCTGGGTTAGATCCTCAGTCGGTACAAGTTTCATGGGTGATGACATTTTTTCAGGGGTTTTCCTCGCCTGTAAGGCAAATGTCACAACATTTTAAGGCCAAAACGGTCCTCGAACATCATCTGGTCATCATAAAGAAACTCACATAAAGAAACTGCAAGTTTCTCAAAACAATTACTATATATGATTACAAACTACCGCGGGTAACACCGGTCGACATATTACACAACTAAACGGGTGTAGAAACAATCGAAGGAGATATTAAACGCATGGCTCTTAAATTTTATAATACATGTAAATGTCATGATAATCCACTTGTAGCATCGCTGGGAACGTATGAAACAGGTAAGAACAAAAACAAGCGCCCAAAATTGATCCTGGACAACACTTGACCGGTGAAAGCTGATAGGGCGCGCGCATACACACGCACACATTACAAAATTACAGAATTATAATTACAACATTGGTATATATTGTGTCAATATATGAATACAACAAATTAAAAACTATTCCTTCTGCTACAGGTACATCCCACCAGTTCCAGAGAAACTAAAATCACGGGAAAACAACAGAGAGAACAGGAACAACAACTGAAGAATAAATTTTAAAAATGCACATATTACCGTAACTGTATAAATAATTGTACAATACTTGAAACGTAGACACAATATATATTTAAATAAAGAAAAGCATGGTGTCCGGTTTTAGCCCTCAATATAGAATCATCCGAAAGCCAAACTTGGGAAGATCCCGCGTAATCGATATTACGATTGATGTTTTAAGCGATTTCCCTCAATCCAAAGAGCAAATGCTGTAATAGAACCCCAAAAGGTCCGCTTCCGACTTCACCTTGCTAATTATCTTCAAATTTAAATTAAAAATTTAAACCGGGGTTAATGTATTTTACAGGAATCCAGGGTTCAACCTATAAAGGAGAACCAAAATGGATCGCTCACCGCCAACACGTAAGTGATGGCCGCAGAGCTTTGCATCTATCTTTCTATCTTGAGATTACTTAACTATCATCATTACATTCGGCATGTTTAGTATGGAAGAGCATGTGTGGATGGTAGTTTTCGTCTTAATGTTGTGAGGTGGTCTTGACATTGAGCTGATTGCTCATTCGAGCAGGCCCTCCATGGCCTTGTGGTGTATAAAAGTCTATGTGATTCGTAGTTTGAAATCCCTCTCCCGATAGGTCGTGCCACTCTAAGGCCCGGGTGGCGTGTGACACCTAAAAAGTACCTATAAAGCGAGTGATTAAACCAAGTTAATAGTGTCCCGCGCTACTGTTCTCGTGTTGTTTTTTTTTGTAGCAAACACAACAGATGTTCACACAAAATTTTCTCAATAACTTTATTTGATTCACATAAAATATTCAGTGACATTTCACTAACAATTTTCGGCAAAATTAATCTAGATTTACAGTTTATTTGCCGCACAATACTTATTTGCAGTCACTAATGATTTCACTTTCCATAGTTTCTTCTTATTTCAAATCCGTGTATCGCTTTCACAACACAACTGACTGTCGTCCGACCTTGGCAATGTTTATATAAGCCAGGGAAGGAAATTTTTCTGCTAGACACCGAGATCGTTCTAGAAGGGAAGATTCGGAAATCGAAGCCTCTGGACAAGGAGGGTAGATGTATAGAGAACCTTCTACCATAGAGGTCCAGATTCATATTGAAATTTCTGCGCGGGTGTTTCAATTCGCGAGTCGCCAATTCGCGATTTTTTTCCATCCGCTAAACAATGCGAGATCCTTACTCCTGCCGTCGCTCGCGCAATTCAAACGCTACTGTACAATGCGTCACAATGGAATGAATGGAATAGTTCATGTTTACTATAATACTAGCAGGTCCGGCGAACTTCGTATCACCTTTAGATAATTTTACGTCGTGGTTTTTTGATTGAGATGAATTTATGTTGTCTGCATTCTCAGTATCATCCATAAGTGTATCATAAGGATTATATACATTTATTGATGGAATATTTTGAGGAGGCTTGCTGATTTCATTATACTTTCGTTTTTTTCTACGAATTTGTTGCCAGTTTGGATTCTCATCATCATCAAGAAGTCTCTGTATAGTAATGCCATATTGTGATATATTATAGTCATCTTGTTTTTCATTTAATTGAGAGATGGAGATTGTTTCTGTAATATTAGGCATATTATTATAACTAACAGACTTACTTACAGTTCTGTTACTCCGTTCCTTAGGACCTTCATATGTTTTTAGATTGATATTCTTCTTAAATGTAAGATTTATGTCACATAGGCATATACCAATTTGCGGAAATTCACTTGATATCTTATCATTCACGGTCTCTAGAACTGATTCGCCATATTGTTCAATGTCCCTTCTCGGTCCAGTTAAATTTAAATTAAGTTGCTATCTTTCAGCCAGATTACTTAAAACTAACACTTGCACACGAAATTAATAATATTATCAATATATTGAAAATAAAATAAACACTGAACACAATTAAATTATGAAATAATCAATATTGTAATTCAATTGAAATTCGCGGTTGCAAAAAAAAAGCACAGCCACCTGGATCTCTCTTTGTTAAATAATAAACAAATTACCTTACCAAATTACCTTACACCGCCATCTATAGAATCGTATGGAACTCACAGATAGTTATAACTCTTTGTTAAATAATAAATAAATAATTTGCAATAAAAATAATGCGACTATAAATTTAGTTATAAACTACCCTATGTCTCAAGTTGGATCAAACTGCACACAGTGTGCAAAATTTTATTAAAATCGGATCAGTAGTTTAGGATTCCTTCGCAGACAAACAACGTGACACGACATTTTTATATATTAAGATATCTTGGTTTAATTAATTTCATAATTTGATTGAAGTAATATAAAATCAGTAGAAATTAATTCAGTTTTTGCCAATTTATACTCGTACAACAATAAGATAGGAGCATGCATTAATAATTTTCACTGCGGTCCGTCATGGTTTAAATACGTTGGCATTATAATTTAAGTTTCTCCAATTCAGGGTTTAATAAATAAATATATATATATATATATATATATATATATATATATTTCGTAAAAGAGCAAAATCAGATTTTGACTTGCTGAGGAATTCGCTTAGTTTATGCAGTTCCTGCGTAACGGACGTTTTTGATATTTAGTTTATAAACATTTATAAATAATACATTTGTTACTATACATCATTAAAGCCTAAAATTGGCACTGTATCCTATAGGATACTTCAGTTGGATTGGTTTCATATTATTAATGGAACAGAAGAAATGAAACGAGAAGTAATTACTTAAATTTGTGCCGAATTACACAATATACCTAATAATAACATTTACACATGATTTTGTTTTCACTGCGGTCCGCCATATTTAAATAACTAACGATAAATTAGTGTTTACCAATTCAAGGGTTAAAGGGCTCAATAGGATAAAAAAATAAATTAAATGCAAATATAAGCATGAATAAGACTTATGTAACATGATAGGTCAATCTTACGGAACTTGAGTTCTTTACAGAACGAGAAAAAATGATGATCTCATGCATAATATCTTACAAGTAGAGTCCGGATTCTTTTGTAATTACACATTTTTTCCTTGATATGTTCTTTCGTAATAATCAAGAGTGTTGACGATTCACATATATCTAAATCTTATACTCAAGTTTCATATTACATATTTTTACATATTTTACCCAATACTACGTGTTTGTTAGAATAATACATATTTTTACATACAGTGGTCTTAAAATGTAGGTTCACTCAATTTTTGTGTACAGAGCTAGGAATCACGTAACATTTCTCAATAATTTGTTGATGTAAACCTTCGTTAATGTTTATGATTTTCTAAGAAAATCTTAGCCTCATTGTGATTAATTTTTCCTAACTTGCAACTCTTTTAAAACTGAATCAAATGTTAAAAGAAGTTTGCCTCCTCGTTCTTCCCCCCATCTCCATGAGAATTTTGTAGTGTCGTGTGTGAGTTAGAGGGTGACTTTTATTCCCAACTATTATCAAAAAAGGGTGTAAGCAGACAATTTTCTCTTACTCTCTCTCTCTTTCTCTCTCTCTCTCTCTCTCTCTCCCTCTCTCCTGCCCTGCCCTCAATCTGCAATTTCATTGTGATGTTGTTAAAAATAACTCTTTTAAAATTGAATACACTTTAAGAGTTTGAAACAATATTTTCCAGTGCTTTGATATTCTGGGTGGAGTGAGGAAAGTCAGGATAGATCACAGGTATGGTTCACAAAATTAAGTTTGGACTATTCTAATTTCGTCCGACCATTTTCAGTTTATTAAGTATGAACTTAGTATCTTGTGATTGTCAGTGAACAAAGATGAAAATGGATTTGATTACTTCATTGTTATCTGCAAGAAATCAGTCGTGGTTACGCCCTAATTACCAATGATACTTTTGCCACAGACGATGAAATAGTGTTTTATATATCTTGTGTCACACTGTGCAACAAATAATTGTTGAAGTGCAAGAAGACTTAAGTACTGTATTTTGAGAGTTGTATATAAAATAATTTAAAAATCTAAAAATATACGTAAATTAATTTGAAAATAACTGTTATATGTATTGCGCTCTGTTCTGACATGCAGTCTTTTTCTAGTAACAGTATTTATTCTTAATTTAGATTCGTAGTACATGTCTTAAATATATTGAATATACCCTTATACACGAAGATATTTCTGTATTTTTTAACTTCATTATTGATACTATAAATATATTTACCTCGTATTCACGACAGATTAGCACATTTTAAGAGACTATTTAACTCATGCTCCAAATGGGAGTCAATGACCAATCACGTTTCAATGATTTCTGTTTTACAACCAATCAGAGTCGTGTTTCACCAAATATTTATCAGTGTTATAATTACCATATAAAGAAAGCTCCTCCTTACAATATTGCGTTCCTTTGGCAATAAATAGTATGATCTGGTTGCAGTGATAAACAAATGTAGCAGTAGAAGCTTGCCTATCGTTTCTCATTTGTTTTCAAACATCGCCGTTTACATTAATATATAAATATTTTAAAATAACTATAGTTAAATAATGATTTGTGAGTAAACAGCTTAATTTTATTCGTTAAATTGTCCTAACAAATGCCACTCTTGATTTCCAAATTCTCTAGATAAATTCACTCCTCACTTCGTGAGTCGTGAATTTATCGATAATTTGGAAATCACTCGTGGCATTACTTATGACAATTATCTCATAAGAAATCAAAGCTAGGACAAAGAAATAAGTATTTTATTAAAACATGAATGTACTATTACATATTTTGACTATTTTAATAAATATATATGTACACATTTGGAGATTAATATTACATAAAAATCCAGACTCTACTTATAAGATACAAAGAGGCTGAAGAATATGTCGAAACTGAAAATAAATGTAACTTAGAAACATTTGCATGCTTAACTTTGGTGGAAAGGAAAGGAATGATTACTCTCTTACAAAGAGAAGTTTCAGCCTGGCAGAGATTGTCAAGGGTTGGTCAAGATTAACAGAGTTGTTTGGGAACAATGTTATTGTTCCCTTTGTATAAAGCTTTTCCATTCAATGGAGAACCTTTATTCTCTCTATACAAACCTTGCTTGTGTACAGAATTTACGTATAGTTTGTAAAATTCAACTGAAAATCCAAGTCGCACCGAAATATACTGTGTTTGCATTCACCCAACTACAGTGCGCGCATGAAGTCCAGATTCATTTTCGGGATAACGTAGTCAAAAACAAGAATTATGTTTTAGTAACAATAAGAAAGTCAGTGTTTTACAAGACCTCCATCAATCTGAAAGCATGTTTCCCAACGGCGCACAGTCGTCCGAGAAGAATTCACCAACATATCATCTGTCATCATTTCACTCGTTTGGCCTATGCATTCTTTCAGCTCTTGCAGATTACTTGATCAACCCCCAAGCGAAGAAGTCCAGAGGTGTGAGCATATCATGCAAGTGGTCCACAAATTGGAAGCAAAAGATTGCTCAGCAGACGATAGTGAAGACCGTTAAACTTAAAGGGCCACATCATCTTCACCGACGAAACCACGTTACAATTGTCGTACTTGGGGATACTAATCTTTATATAGGCCTATATTCTAAAAAAATCGTGGATAATTCTTTTCATTTATATTTAAAAAAAACATTCCTGGAAAATTGCCTTCGTGTACATTAACAAAAACATCATGTATATTCTAAAAAATCCAGGAAAAGTTATTTTTCATAATAATAATAATAATAATAATAATAATAATAATAATAATAATAATAATAATAATAATAATAATAATAATAATAATAATAATAATAATAATAATAATAATAATCATCATCATCATCATCATCATCATCATCATCTTCAAGGTATGGGCCTGTTGGCCTGTTCCGCTCCCCGGCGCACTACATGCCGCAGGCGCAGGTCGTCCTTCCAAAGACGTTTTGGTCTTCCTACATTTCTTCGGCCTAAAGGCCTATAATGAAGCAGCTGTTTTGATAAACGATTATTTGGAATTCTTTGTATATGTTCAAACCAATAACGTTTATTTGTGTGTATTTCCTCGTTTATATTATATATTTGTAGTTCATCTCTGATATCTTGACTTCTCTTTTGATCTCTTAGAGATACACCTGCAACTGATCTGAGAAATCTCATTTCTATTGTCTCAATTTTATTTTTATCAGAGATCGTTAAAGGCCAAGTCTCAGACCCGTATGTTAATGTTGGAACGGCTACTGTTTTGTAAAATTTTAATTGAGTTTCCCTTGTGGTCTTATTTCTCAAATATCTTCCTATTGAACACATTGTCCTGTTTAATATGACTATTATTGTAATTTTTTTG
>JASPKZ010001081.1:0-69117 GCA_030220185.1 Diploptera punctata
ACATCAAATACATTTCAAAACATAGAATAAAAAACCAGAAATGGAAGAAAAATCAGAATCCCACCAGAAATTATGTTAAAAATTTTTTCAAAAGGGCAACCTTTAACTAAAAGAGACAAATTGTTAGAAAACGGTCTAAAAACAGCAATAGATTATTCCAATAGAATAGAAGAATACATAGTTGGACTTTGAAAATTCAATAGAAGGGTTAGTTACAGAAGAAAAAATAATCATCAGAAAAAAATGTGAAGAAATTTTGAATAAAATAAAGAATACAAATAAAAACCCAGTTTGTAAGGAGAAATTTTAAAAACACTCAAAGAAATAAATAACAAAAATTGTTGTATATACAAAATCAGATAAGGGTAACCAAATTATAATTTCTGGGACAAAGAAGATTATCAAAATAGAATGGAGAGAAACTTTTGAAAGAAAAAGAGTATGAAAAAATTAAGAATGACCCCCCTACCAAAAACCATAAAAAAAGTGGAAAAACTGTTTTAAAAATGTTAAAATTCTATCCAAGAAAGAAAAAAATTTCAATTAAAAGTAAGCAACCCAAGAAACCCTAATATACATGGACTTCCCAAAAATTCACAAAACCGGGAAACAAAATGAGGCCAATAATTAAACAATATTGGATCACCAACCTACAAAATTTCGAAATGGCTGAATAATCAATTTAAAAGAATTAATAATTTTGAAAGTCTGCAGATTGAAAATTCATTGGAATTAGTTAAGAAATTAGAAAAAGTGGAAATTGAACCCACAGATAGGTTGGTTTCGTTTGATGTAGTTTCACTATTCACAAATGTACCGAAACAAAAAACTTTGGAGATATTGAACAATTGGTTAAGAAAAAACAACATAGACAGGGAGATCAAAGAAGATTATTTGAAATTAACTGCGTTATGCATTGATCAAATGTTTTTTACATTCAATGGGAGTTTCTATAGACAAAAATCAGGGCTCTCAATGGGAAACCCATTATCACCTTTTCTGGCAAATTTATTATGAGCGATTTTGAATGTAAAATCACTAAAGCACATCCCACAATGTTTAAATTTTGATGAGTAGATATGTTGATGATATAATTTGTATTGTTAAAGAAAAACATGTAGAAGATTCCCTAAAACTATTAAATTTACAGAGTACAAACATTAAATTCACCAAAGAAATAGAAGACAATAAACAAATACCTTTTTTGGATCTTAAATTGGTCAGAAACGAAGAAAAAAGAAAAATTGAATTCAGGATTCATAGGAAAGAAACTCATACGGAAAATTTTATAAAATCAAGAGGGTTCAATCCAATTGGACATAAATTAGCAGCATTTAATAGTTTTAACTCATAGATTGGTAAACTTACCCTTAAACGAAGAAGATTTCAAACATGAGAAAAAACACATAATCAAAGTAGCAAGAGAAAATGGGTTTGATGAAAAAATGGTACATAAAAGGATAGAAAAGTATAAAAAACAAAAAATGATAAACAGAAGTAATCTTGAAAAAGAAGAACCACCTATGAAAAAATATAGGAAATTCACATATCACCCCTGGGTACATAATAAATTTCAAAATATATTTGAGAAGTTTAATATTAAATTAGCACCAAAAAATAACTACAGTTTAAATAAACTAATAAAAAACCAACAAAAATGAAAAAACTGATAAAAATAAAAAGTCAGGAATATATCAAATTGAATGCATGGGTTGTGAAAAGATATATATATAGGGAAAACAAAAAGAAACCTAAAAATTAGAACCAAAGAACACATAAGAAATATTAAAAATGGAGAAATTGAAAAATCTGCAGTTGCTGCTCATGTTTGGTCTGAAAAACATAATATAAATTCAGACACTAAATTATTAAAACAGTTAGAAAATACAAACGAGCTGACTATTTGGGAAAAAATTTATATTCAGAAGAACAGAAACAGAGTTATGAATTTTGATATTCCGATGGAGGGTGACCTTGTTTGGAGGTTCTTTGGCCAACCACAGGATGGAGCTGACATCGACATCCAGGTGGTGCAACATAATGCAACATAAATAAAACCAGTCTGGGAAAGCTGAAGATAAAACAGAGAATTGTTTTGAAACATGTCCAAGAACAAATCAACATTAATATTGAGGTAAGATGTCCAGACCAAAAATAATATAATTAAGTAAGACAGATTTTACTTTGTATGGAGTCCTTCCCATGAAATGCCATAATTTTAGTTTTGTTAATTGATATTTCCATATTAAATTTGGCTCCTATTTTTTTGTAAATTATAAATTATAAATTGATTGTGGGGGACAAGGTTGTTCGCCTCCACGCGGTGTCCCCTGGGAGCAGATTTTGATATTTTGCTGCAAAATGAACAACAATTATAGGCGCAAGAAGCACCAGTACAAAACAAAAACTGCTCTTATTAGAGCAAAAAAAAAGAACTACACTCAACATCCTCCAGTGGAATGCAGGAGGATTATCTACTGCAAAAGTATCAGAATTGATGAATGAAGCAGTAATCCAAAGCATAGATATTTTTATAATTAATGAAGCTAATATTAGCCCACAAAATGAACAATTTATCAACACACCTGGATACAACCAACATATCTTATATAAATCCAGACAAATAGCCAGTGGAATCCTAGTAGGGAGTAAAACAACCCTCACCACAAATTTTGTAATTATCAAGCAAATGAATGAGTATGATACATCTGAAATCATAGAAATTGAAGTATGGAAACAGAATTACCACACTAACATCTATGGAATATACAGTCCTCCTAATAACAAACATTTGAATCTAGATATATTAGACCTCACACGTAATAACACTGTAATAGTGGGAGACTTCAATGCAGCTTCCCCAAATTGGGGCTATACTTACAAAAATGCACCAGGCAAAGCCGTAGAAGAATTTCTAGCATCCAACACTGTAGAAATACTATACAAACAACAAGATCCACCAACATACCTCCATTATAATGGACATGGAACAAATCCTGACCTATCCATTATTTCATCAAATCTTTCAAATGTTGCAACTCGCACAGTAGAGGATATGGGGACGGAGCATAGAGCAGTCATCACAAAGATCAAATGGACACACACCTTTGCACCCACACAAACCAGAATCACATGGAACTTCAAAAAAGCAAATTGGAATAAGTACACAATAGAAACAGAAGCAGACACCAAACAATCAAAAATCAAAACAAACCAAAAGATGAACTAAGAAACATAACCAACATAATACTACACCGAGCAAAGACTAACATACCAAGGGGGAGGATTAAAAGATACAAACCCTTTTGGAAAACACAACTTCAGGCAATAAAAATAGAAAGAAACAGATTAAGAAAAACAGCTGAAAGAACAAAAAATCCACAAGACGTGCAACACTGGAGAAAACAAAGTGCCATTCTCAAAAGAGAAATTATTAAGCAAAAAAGAACTAGCTTCCACAACTTTATAAGCAAAGCAGGGTTTGCACCAAAAGGTAGATCAGTATACACTTTTATCAAAAAAGTTAACAATAATAATGCTAACCGAAACAAACCCCCAATAAAAATAGAAAATAAGCCTATTACAATTGCAAATAAATTTAACCACCACTATGCCAATGAACACAAACTCAACAAATATGCAAAGGACAACCAAAAAGCAATCAAAACCAAAATTGCCAAGAGCAACCTAAACAATCACACGAAACCACATGACATATTTACTAAAAAGTTCTCTATACAAGAGCTGGAAGAGGCAATAAAGAAGACCAAAACACGAAAACAAGCCGGACCAGACAGAATATTTCCATAATTTATAACACATCTGGGTCCTTCATTGAAAAGAAGATTACTCGACTTCTACAACAATGTTTGGCAACAACAGTACAGCATACCAGCAGAATGGAAAAAAGCCATTGTAATACCTATTCAAAATTAAATTAATCATTCACAAATACACAATGAATGGCTTCTACCTGAAGAAGACATGAAGGGACTCCACATAGCTATAGCATTATTTATTAAATTAATATTAAGAAGCTAAAGCTGTTACTATGATTGAAATAAGTATATTAAAGTACACTACTAAATTATTCTAATCAAATGGTAAAGAGAACAATTTTTCAGGTAGAAGCCATTCATTGTGTATTTGTGAATGATGATTCATAGCATTTGAATGTGGGACCAAGACAGTAAGGTAAAGGAAGGATTTATGCTTGGATGGGAGGGAAGCCTGGATTAGCTCAATGGTTAGAGCATCAGCACGGAAAGCTGAAGGTTCGGGGTTCGATTCCCAGTTCAGACATAAATTTTTCTCTTTACCATTTGATTACAATAATTCAAAAACCTAATAAACCAGCAGAAGACATAAATAGCTACCGCCCAATATCTTTAACATCCGTACTAGCCAAGATAATGGAAAGAATGGTTATGGCTAGATTAAATTGGTATCTGGAAACACAACACCTTCTGACTCCAGAACAGGCAGGTTTTAGACCAAAACTTTCAACAAGTCACCAATTGGTTAAATTCACCCAGGAGATCAAGGATGCCTTCAACAGAAGAGAGAGTGTCCTAGCAGTATTTGTAGACCTACAAGCAGCCTATGACAAAGTGTGGCGCACCAACCTTATTTGGAAGCTACAAAAAAATGGGAATAACAGGCCATATGTTACACTGGGTTAAATCCTTTGTAACACAAAGATGGATAGCTTCCAAGTATAACAACCTCCAATCAAATTACGTCCAAACCAAAACAGGACTGCCACAAGGCGCCGTCTCAAGCACCACCTTCTTCAATAGTTATATCAATGACCTCCCTAAGGAAATCAAAACTAATCAGCACATCAAATGTGCACTATTTGCAGATGATTTGGTCATATGGACGAAGGCCAACAATTCAGCCAGAAACCACAAAGAACAGCTGCAGAAGTATATGGACAACGCCATAAAAAGGCTACAACACTGGTGCACAATTAACAACATGGAAATCAGCATGTCAAAACATTTTACCAGTACTTCTCACTAAGACACACAAGTGAATCCTTCAACATACCAATCAACAATAGCCCGATAACCAAATCCAATTGCACTAAATACTTAGGAGTCCATCTAGATAACAAACTAAAGTGGGAGAATCATGTCAACAAGATCGAAGAAAAAGCGAACAAAAACTCATACATACTGAAGATATTAGCTGGGAAGAAATGGGGGAGCTCATTGGACACCCTAAACAAAACATATAAAATCTACATGAAACCAATTATAACCTATGGAGCAGAAACAATAGTAACAGCTAAAGACACCACAATGAATAAACTAGAAATAATCCAGAATCGAATGCTAAGATTAGTCACTGGAGCAGTAAAATCAACTAACACTGCAACTATGAGAATGTTCACAGGCAACCCCTCAATTCAAAATGAGATAGAAAAGAAATCCTGTATCATGCACACAAAATTAGCAGCGCTACCAAAAGCAATCCAACCTCAAAGCACAACACCCCACATCTTAATCACACAACCTTCCTTTCCCCACAAAACTAGTAATCTTTTCCAAAAACATAAATTAGATGCCAAAACTGAACCAACACCTCAAATACCAAGCCCATTAGATTACCAACTGTACAATGCAACCCTCTCAATAGACGAAATAATAAAGAAAAATGATACAAACCCATCAATAGCCAAACAAATGACCTTAGAAACTATTAGTACAAAGTTCCCAGAACCAGAGTGGCTAAGAGTCTTCACTGATGGCTCCAAAACCAAGAATGAAAATGCTGGTGCAGGAATCTACTCTCATCTGTTTAGTCAATATGTTGCAGTAGGCACAAACAATACAGCCTTCGATGGTGAAGTAAAGGCCATAGAAGTAGCACTCCACAACCTCCTATTCCGAACAAAAATGTTTACAAAAGCTGTTATTCTGGCAGACTCTAAGGCCGCAATACAAGCAATAACCTCCAACCAAACACCAGAAAATGAAACCATCTTGGAATGCCGTAAACTTCTGAAATACCTCAACAACCAAAACAAATTAATAGCCTTCCAGTGGATACCCTCACACATCGGAATAGTTGGCAATGAAATAGCTGATGGACTTGCCAAAAAGGGTAACAAAATACAGATAACAACCCACCCCAAATCGAACCTCCACAGAAAGATCGAAGAAATCAAGAAAGCATTCCAAATGGAAAACCTGAAAGAAAACATTGCAACAGCCAGAGGGAAATCATGGGAAAAAATTGATATGCTACACACAGAAATAAAATATAAAGGCCGCAAGGAAGCAGTATTGATGTCAGGACACGAATGCCTGGCTTACCATCTCCACAGAACAAACGTTTTCCAATCAGACGGATGTGTCATATGCAAAGACCCAGACCTGATCATGCACAAACACCACCTTCTAGTCTGTCCAGCTTTAAATCCAACTGCACAACACTCTAAGGACCTTGTTCGCTTGTACTGGGAAGCCAGAGAGAAAATGACTTAAGCGTCAAATCTCACCATTAGAAAACAACAATCTACCACAACAGCATATTTTAAATTTATACAATATCTATAAAACAAATTTGATTTCAGTTCGAATCAATAACACACAAACAGAATGGACCGGAATTAATAGGGGCGTAAGACAAGGATGTGGCCTCTCGCCTTTGCTCTTTATCATATATATGGATAGAATACTCAAGATTGGCGACAGATGAGACACGGTTCTATCCAAATTAATAGAAACCATAAAATAGACTCTTTGCTTTTTGCAGATGATTTGGTATTAATAGCTCCAACAGAAACAGATTTACAGTATTCTATACACAATTTTAATATAATTGCAAAAAGATACAATATGGAAATCAATACAAAGAAAACTTAAGTGATGGCCTTTTGTGGGAAATACCCTATACTTAGCAAAATTGTTTTGGATGATGATGGTAATGAAGGCCAGTTAAATTTTGCTCAGAGGTATTTTTGTTCAGACTTGAGGTTCTTTTATGAACTGGAAAATCTTCACACACCGGGACCCATGGCTTGAGTTCCTCCTGCAGGACTTGGTGCATTGGATTTTTCATTCCTAAAATACATTGACCCAGGCCAGGTTTGAACCTCTGACCCTCAGTCTAGAGGCAAGGATCATAACCACTAGACCACTGCAGAAGGTAACTTTTATGGCACATTTTCATGATTGTAACATTATTTTTTGGCACTCATAAGTGTAGCCTGCAGTCTTTATGCTTTATAAAACTTAAAAATATTTAAAAATACAATAGCAAGTAAAAATATATATTTTGTAATTAAATAATACCTTGTGATACACCTCCTGTGCTCCTTCACTCCCAGATCCAATAGCCTTCGCTTCAAACTGAACAAAGGTTCCGGACGGATCCATGTGGTCCTTTCTCATCACATCCAGCAAACAGGATCGCTACTCCAAACGGACGACTCTATAATTAAAATAACAAACCAGCTTCAGATTAATCTACATGGATACCATCTCAGTGTAGAACCTGGCCAAGAAAGGTATAAAAATATTAACAGATAAATCACCAATAAATTTTGACACTGTAAAAAGGCTTAATAAGAAATGAAAATGTTAACATCTCTATATAACTCTCCTGGCACGACAGGCCTACAAGGCCCTTAGCCTACCAGCCGGCTGCTGGCCTCACATCCACATGTGTCAATCACAGAGGTAGATGATCAACAGCCAGTGTAGGGGTGACATGTGGTTAGCATGTCGAGTCCCCCAGCCATTATAGCTGGTTTCCTCAACCTGGAGCCGCTACTTATTGTAGCTACCCAATTGCCTCACGATGCTGGGTGGGCACCGGTCCCATACTGGCCAAAATACCATGAGAAAATTTCTTCCCCCATGGAGACTCGAACCAGCACAAGTCCCGTAGCTCTGCGCCAAGGCTTCCTACCTTAACTGCTTGGCTACGGCGCGGGACTATCTCTATATAACAGATTCATATTTAATGTCCGAAAATACGATCACATTTCTTCACGAATTGTCTTGGCTACATCTAGAAGAGAGAAGAAAATTACACTGTCTAGTTCTGTTGTTTAAGATCCTACATACCTCGATTCCCAATTATTTATCATCTCGTTTCCAGTATCTATCCTCTAACACAAGATCACAACATAGTCTCTTGCTTAATATACCGCAACATAGGACATCACATCACTCCATGTCATATACCATCTTCACTTCTCGCAACTGGAATTCCCTACCACAAGAAATAAGGGGCTGCTGGACATTGGCATCTTTTAAAAGAAATCTAAATTTATTTTTGCTCTAACCTCTCATCATTACCCAGTGGAAGGTACATATATATGTATTAATTGGTGTTCTTCTCATTTCTTCTTCTCCTTCCTTCCAAGTATTAGGCCAATGCCTGTTACGATCCTATAGAAAATTTTCCCTCCAGCGTTTCATAGGACGGCCCAGTGATCTTCGTCCTCTTGATATATAATTATAAACAGCTTTGGGGATCCGATTTGAACTCATTCTTTCAAGATGGTGTTTCCAATTTAGTTGGTACTGTTTAATATATTCTTTTAAGATATCGGTGTTCATTTTCCGATCCCATCTGGTGTAACCTGCTGTTCTGCGCATGAATCTCATTTCACAAGCCGTTATTCTTCTCATTTAATTTATCATATTATTCTTATTATTATTATCGTATAAAATGTTGTTTGTACATGACATTTACATTGCTACATTTAATGTATCTTTAACTGTTTATAATTAGTATAGTGTATATCTATATTTGTCAAATATTTATTTGTATTTGTGCTGGTTGAGTGGAAGAGAAGGCCTTATGGCTTTAACTCGGCCACAATAAATATTACATTAATATTATTATTATTTAATTAAGGTAGAATATGTTTATCACTCACCTCATATTGTTCTTCTTATTTGATTATAGACTAGTTTCGGAACATAGTTTCTGTTCCATCATCAGTAACATCACGACCGTTGTTCTGTCGTCTTGAAGAGTTGTCCTTCTCTCCTTCCATTGGCTGACTGAAAAACCTCGAAACCAGGTCATTCTCACCGGGAATTTCAAAGTTCATTAATTTCTTCTTTTCGCTCTTTTGAATGTAGAAGAAATTAATGAACTTTGAAATTCCCGGTGAGAATGACCTGGTTTCGAGGTTTTTCAGTCAGCCAATGGAAGGAGAGAAGGACAACTCTTCAAGACGACAGAACAACGGTCGTGATGTTACTGAGGATGGAACAGAAACTATGTTCCGAAACTAGTCTATAATCAAATAAGAAGAACAATATGAGGTGAGTGATAAACATATTCTACCTTAATGAATATACCTCATAGTGAGAATTCCTAAAATAAGTAATTATTATTATTATTAACACAAAACAGTTAAGTGCCATTTTTCCTCCATTTGTCAACTGATTTTCTTTTTCTTTTATTTGTTCATTGACGAGTTTTAGTGTTATCAATAAAAAATTGTGAAAACAGTTAGTTCTGAAAGTGTTGTGGAAAGTACCCAATAAGAACAAAAATAGTAATAGAAGATAAAGTGTTGGAACAGGTTTCACACTTCCAGTATATGGGCTGCGATATAACTTATGTAGAAGAACAAGATATAAATAAGAAAATGCAGAAATTTCAACACATTTGTAGAACAATCAGACAAACACTGAGGAACAAAGTAAGAAAGGATATGCAGCTAAGATTTTACTCAACAATGGCACTACCAGTGGCGATGTATGGAAGTGAGGTCTGGGTCCTGAAGGAAAAAGAAAAAAGTAAAATTCAGGCAGCGGAAATGAGCTTCCTACGGGCTGTGAAAGGTCGTACAAGAGAAGAACATATTAGAAATGAGAATATTAGAGAGGAACTAAAAGTACAACCACTTCTTCAACAAATAGAAGAACACAGCAACAATTGGATAGAACATCTGCAAAGAATGACAGAGAGAGATAGGATACCAAAGATGGCACTGATGTATAATCCTGGAGGAAGAAGATCGGTGGGAAGACCAAGAAAGCGCTGGGCTGAACAGATGTGAGATCGAAACAGGCTTAAGAGATTTACAATCTTTTACCTAATCCTCAGCCGTTCTACTATTTGAAACGGTGACTATTTTCAACTAATCATAAAGATATTGGAACCTTATATTTCATTTTTGGAGCCTGATCAGGCAGGATAGATCTAATCCTTGAAGGATGATGATAAGTTAGTTCTGCCATTTTTAACTGCAAGGCAGTGTTTATGGAAAATCTCCACATGGTCAACAGTTAAAATTCTTACAGAGAAGCATATTGATGTGCAAAGGTCATGTCCAAAAAATTATCTGGCGTTTTTAATTGCAAAGCACTAAAACCCAGCGCCAAAGCTCCCGTTTAAACTGTATCATGTGCATGTGGTCAGCTGTCGGAATAAAATTAAAGTAAAACAAGTAAAAAGTGAAAACCAAATGTAGTTTTAGCTTCTAAAATGTTTCTAAGCAGCTTGTTTAGTTCTAGCAGTTAATTAATATACTGTCTGCACATGTGGTGGTATATATGTATATATATGTAGGGAAGTTCAAGTAATGTGAACCCGGTTAATATCTTCTTTAATTGGTGCTGCCCTCGAACAGAAAATATTTTAACTTCTTCTCCTCATCAACTTTGACGGATTCAAGGCCAGTTTATTTTATTCTTTGTGCAAAGAAGGGTTTATTTGTGATATTTATGAAAATTACCACTTTAAAAGTTTTTCAAGCTAAGAATCAATTCTTAATTTCTGTTATTGATGAAAAAACTCCTAAATATATTATATTATGTAGATGCTGTTTTAATATAGTGACGGGTTTGGTTTGATATTGTGTGACGTGGTGGCTGTATAAAATAATTAAACATAACAAAGGAATTCGGTTAATGTGGACCCTCCATGAGGACCTGGGTCCACTTTACATGAATGCGTATATTTTATCAATGAGGATGCTATCTGTAAAATCTATTTACTTAATTAATTTTATTTAATATACTTGTAATTTTATTAAACACAAAGACCGTCGCTTGCTGCAGATGAATGACGTGTGAATATTGTAATCAACAATAATTTTTCAAAACATTAAACAAATATCAACGCTTTTTAATTATGATCAGCCAAAAATATTTTCAGATTAATCTGTGCCTGTCTGCATAAATTAATTACGTAAATAAACTTAAAAATAGACTAAAAGCTAAGGTCCACTTTATTCGAATAGGGAAGTTAAGTGGACATTTCTTGTAATGTACATCATCATCATCCTGCCAGGTATTAGTCCTAGAAGAACTGTTACGGCCTGAGAAAGCAGTTTATGTGCCATCTTTTCATAGGTCGACCAAGTGACAGTTTCCCATTTGGACAGTAGTTCATTATTGCCTTGGGGATCCTGGATCTAGCGATTCTTGAGACATGTTCCTTCCAGTTTAGCTGATATCTGGAGATGTAGTCCAGTATTTGTGACACATTAAGTTCTTGAAGGATTTCTACTTTTTCTTTCGATCCCATTTGGTGTAGCCAGCTGTTCGGCGCATAAATCTCATCTCTCAAGCTGTTAGTCTGCTTCCATCTCTCGTCCTTATAGTCCACGCTTCACTCTCATAACATAGGACTGGTCGAGCCTTTATTTGATAAAGACGAGTACGAGTTGATATTTGCACTAATGAAGGTTTTAAAACTCTTAATGATTCCCATTGATTTGTTGAATTTCACAATTTTCTCCGATAAATCCAAATTTTCAACAAAAGAGAGTTTATATCCTAAATAAGTAAACTCATTAACCCTCTAAAATTTTGTTATTTAAACAAATTTTGCTCGGTATTGGGGATTTTCCACAAAAGGCCATTATTTTAGTTTTATTGGTAGATATTTCCTTGTAATGTAAAAAAGTTTATAAATTATGAAGATGTTTCCATATTTGAATAAAATAACAATACTATTTCATAGTTACAACACTAATGATAATCACTGTAATTAAACAAAATTCAAACCCCCTTAATTAAAAGAAGAAAAACAACAAATTCAAAACAGGGGTCCAAATTACCCGAAGTTCCTCTATATATTGGACATGGACATTAGATAAGATCGGTGAAGGTCTGTATTTTTCTTTCAAAAATCTTTTCAGAAGAATAACCTGAGCAGCTTCATTGCTTTGCAGTTTACTAACTCAGTCTGGGCTACAAAAGATAGGTGACTACAAAGTGAAGTAAATGTTACCATAGCGCCCCCATCATCATCTGAGTCTCCGAGGTTTGAAACAGCCTGAGCCACTGACTCTTCTCATTGTAGATGAACCAGTGGTTCTGACACTCCACACGTGCTCGAGTCTGCCATCAGACAACTCACTGCACAACCTGTCACACAAACACATTGTACAACTCCATGTTTTTATTATTAATTTCATACATCTCAATGATGGATAAATCATATTTGAAGAGAAAAATTTATACGCTCAGACCGGGACTTGAACCCGGGGCCCTCGGTTCTCTAGACAAAGTACTCTACCATCTAAGCTACCTGAGCAAGTACCGATCTAAATGCAAATTTTTCTCTATATACTTTGTAATTCCCCCCACCAAATGCTATGAAGCCTTTGCTTCTATCTTTGCAAATGGCGGCTCCTTTATCAAGGAGACATATTTGGGAATTTTTACATTATATTATAAATGCCAGTACGGCTTTTTTCGATGTTTTTATTATTAATTTCATACACCTCAATGATGGATAAATCATATTTGAAGAGAAAAATTATAAAGGAGCCGCCATTTGCAAAGATAGAAGCAAAGGCTTCATAGCATTTGGTGGGGGGAATTACAAAGTATATAGAGAAAAATTTGCATTTAGATCGGTACTTGCTCAGGTAGTTCAGATGGTAAGAGCACTTGGTCTAGAGAACCAAGGGTCCCGGGTTCAAGTCCCGGTCTGAGCATATAATTTTTCTCTTCAAATATACATTATACAACTATTATAACAAATATCACTAACTTCCTCTATTGAATCCATAGGTTCATGGCCGTGCACACATAAGCTCTCCACACATCCCTATCACAATTATCTCCTTTAAAATCTATCTATCTATAATGACGTAGCGCATTGTTGAGCCACAGCCTCTCCTTTGTAAGGAGTTACTGGTCCAAGTTAATTTCTTTTTCTTAAGTTAAATTATTTTTAATCTTTAAGAATTAAATGAATCATGATTTCTTCTTACCTCATACTTCTATGTTTTTTTAAACACAGCACTGCAGTATCGACGACCATCGTCACCATCCTCAGCTGTTTTCACGACTGTCAATTTTTTCTTTTGCCGGTAATTATCCAAACTGCCATCTGGTGTTCTTTTGAAGGAATCATTTTCTAAACTGCCATCTGTTGTACATTTGAAGAACTTTGTAATCAAGCTCATATAGGAAAAACAAAAAGGAACACTTCAGAAACATAAAGAATGGAGAAATTGAAAAATCAGCTATAGCAGCACATAGTTTATTAGAGAATCATAGAATTGAAAAAGAAGCAAAACCTTTGAAACATCTATCTAAACCTTTGGATTTAACAGTTTGAGAAAAAATATATATTCAAAAAAACCATACTAGAACTATGAACTTCGAGATTCCAGACGAACTGAGCTTGATTACAAAGTACATAAAAAATACACCAGATGGCAGTTTAGAAAATTACTCCTTCAAAAGAACACCAGATGGCAGTATGGATAATTACCGGCAAAAGAAAAAAAATTGACAGTCGTGAAAACGGCTGAGGATGGTGACGATGGTCGCTGATAATGCAGTGCTGTGTTTAAAAAAACATAGAACTATGAGGTAAGAAGAATTCACGATTCATTTAATTCTTATGAACTGAACCTCATAATGTTAAAAATTCCCAAATTTATTATATAAATATTTTTAGTCTGTTCATCTTACGTCAATATTAATGTTGATTTGTTCTTGAACATGTTTCGATTATATCATAATCATCGTCAGCATCTCGTCCAGACTGGTTAGATTTATGTTGCACACTCTGGATGTCGATGTCAGCTCCATCCTGTGGTTGGCCAAAGAACCTCCAAACAAGGTCACGCTCCGTCGGTATTTAAAAGTTCATAACTGTTTTTGTTCTTCTGAATATAGAATTTTTCCCCACATAGTCAGCTCTTTTCTATTTTCTAACTGTTTTAATAATTTAGTGTCTGAATTTATATTATGTTTTTCAGACCAAACATGAGCAGCAACTGCAGATTTTTCTAAAACAAATCAACATTAATATTGAGGTAAGATGATCAGACTGAAAATAATTTAACTAAAATAACCTCAAAATATCACTTCCTAAAATTAAATATAATAAATGTTTCTCATTTGTTTTCAAACATCGCAGTTTACATTAAATATATAAATATTTTAAAATAACTATATTTAAATAATGATTTGTGAGTAAACAGCTTAATTTTATTTGTTAAATAGTCCTAACAAATGCCACTCTTGATTTCCAAATTCTCTAGATAAATTGGAAATCACTCGTGGCATTACTTAAGATCCGATTGAGGGTCTTTCCACTTTTCAGCAGTTGCCCTTTTACCAGCCGGCTGCTGGCCCTTCACATCCACATGTGTCAATCACAGAGGTAGATGATCAACAGCCAGTGTAGGGGTGACATGTGGTTAACATGTCAGCCAGTGTAGGGGTGACATGTGGTTAACATGTCGAGTCCCCCAGCCGTTATAGCTGGTTCCTCAACCTAGAACCGCCACTTATTGTAGCTACCCAATTGCCTCACGATGCTGGGTGGGCACCGGTCCCATACTGGCCGAAATACCATGAGAAAATTTCTTCCCACATGGAGACTCGATCCAGCGCAAGTCTCGTAGCTCTCTGCCAAGGCTTCCTACCTTAACCGCTCGGCTACGGCGCGGGACATTACTTAATATAATAATCAGATTACCAATGTGTTTATCAACTTCAACTATCTTTTCAATAGTGGTTGGTTCCATGAGCGGGGAAGTAAGTATTCTCTTCTCGACGGCCAGAAACAACTCCCTCTGACGTGCAGATGCCAATAGCCGTGGAGCCAAGTTTTATAGCTTCAATTGCGTACTCTACCTACAACACAACATACATTAACACTATCAGCTATTACCTCATATTATTCTTCTTCTTAAATTAATTTTGGAACTTTCTTCTTCTGTTCCATCATCAGTAATTTCGCAATTGACTTCAGGACAACAAGACAATGGTTGTGAAATTACTGATGATGGAACTGAAGAAGAAAGTTCCAACACTAGTTTAAGGGAGGTGATGGGTAAAAAATTGACCATTTGAGATCAAAATTGGCATTTTTTTTGTTTTTTGTACTACAAAATAGTCTGTTCTCAAATGTATATGTTGGCAAAGTTTCAGAGGCCTATGGCGCTTCTAAGTGCCCTAAATTACGTCAGAGTTTAAAAGGCTGCCCCAGTTAAATACCACCTGCATGCAAATCTTTAAACTTGTTTTTTCCACACTTTTATTTCCACTGCAGTTTTGTACATTCAAAATTGAATGGAATTCAGAAATGTTGTCCTAGCAAGTTCAAATTTTTACTGCATGTCCTAAAAAAAATGGGTAACAAAGTAGTGCATGGGTTTCATGATTGAAGTAGTATTCTAAGAAATAAAAAATAAAATGTATGCAATTATTAATTTTTTCTCTCCTTTGTATTCACATTATAAGAATTCTAATGCATGATGTTTTTTCTAAATATTTTAGGGGCCAATGTAAAAAAAAAAAAATCAGACATTTTACTAAATTGTGAAACCCATTTAATTGTAATATATGCAAATTTTTAAAAATATAATATTTAATAACTCATAAAATAAATGTCTCACAAGAATGAAAGCTGTACATCCGTTTTCTAATAAACCATTTGGGAATTATTGCAAAGATGCGTCAATTTCTTCTTCTTCGTTTCATTATGCATGTGTGAAAGCTGGCAGCTTGTTGCGTGTTGATTCACTACAGGTCCGGGGGTATGGTGACGTCCTCCTAAAGGCCTTTTCTGCTGAGGTGTACAGTCACGTACTTTCTACTGTTCTCCATTATATCTATGTGATCGTTCCAATTTAGTCTTCTCTCATTTATCCAAAGGTTTATAGGTTCAATTTTACATCTTTCTCTAATAACAGAGCTGCAAATTTTCTTTCTCAGTGATTTTCGTACGATTTTTTTCCTAAATTTCATAACGTTTGTTTTATTGATTTGTTTTGTTTTTGAGTTTCTGTTCGGCATTCAATTGGTCATACCGATTTTGGAAAAAAGTCTAGGGCTGAATTGCACTGTTATTTACTCTTGATTTTTCAGTTATATTGTTGTAAACTATAGCTCTTCTGTATTTACTACATTATCCAACATTATCCACCGCTGTGGTCTCGAGGTAGCATGCTGCCTTGTCATGCAGCGGGCCTGGGTTTGATCCCCAGTCGGGGCAGTTTTTCTGGGTGAGGTTATTATCGGGGCTTTTCCTCACCTGTAAGACAAATGTAAGGAAAACTTTAAGGCCCAAACGGTCCCCGAAATCATATGGCCATCATCATCATCCTTCACCGATGTGGAAAGCAACGGGAAGCTACCACACATACAATTCCCTAGTAAAGCTGCAATCATAGCATGAAAATGCTATGATTGCAGTGAAGGGCCTGCCTTCGGGCAGAATTACTTTGGATGGATATAATATTTTAAACTTTTTAAACAATTTTTATAACATTATTTGATAATTTTTAAACATTTATTTAAATATGCAAATCACAATATTATGACACTGTTAGACAATATTGTGATGCTAACTGCTATTTTCTCCACAGAGTATATTACTTAGTCTATGATTTTTCTATCGCTGTTTTGGGTTATCGCTGGTTAGGGAGTGATAAGTAAGTGTACACCCATTTTTAATAAACGTTTGGTAATTTTAATATTATTAATATATTTTTTAACATAGATTTGGGGATTTATTGCAAAGATTGGTCACTTACATTTCATAGCGACGGATAGTAATTGAGGATAATTGATATGTGGTTCGATTGTGGGTTATTGCTGGCTCTATAAACTCTGGCGCATGCGCACTGTTGTTCTATAGGACTTTGAAAATATGGCACGCTAGTTTAGGTGCAGTTTTTCCAAATGTTATATGGAAAACCGTGAGCGACAAATACTAGACTTGAGCCCCGATTTCACAGCTACTTGGTTCCATCTAGAGACAATTCTATAAACTTTTGTAGGACTTCACACATATGTGGTTACATCTAGTGAAAACTCTATAAACTGTTCTGCATGCACACTGTTATTCTGTAGGACTTGAAAAATTTATTGTGGAACTTTTTCCCAGATAGCTCTTATTTGAGGTTTGAGATTTGTATTTGATGCAAATATTTTTTTTAAAGGATATTTTATGCTGACCCTCCAAATATCAGTAAATTATTCTTAACCAACCCACAATAACGCCTCTATATGAATGTAAAATAACCTATAAAATAAAACCGATTTGATAGATATTTAAATGTATGCAAGACAATTCCTATCTGAAGAAGATGGTTATAATATTAACTTACTTGGAATAATCTTCCTTCGGGAGAAAATGTGTTGACGCCTCTATCATATTCAGATCGTGTAAGAAACATCTCAAATAAATTTAAATTTAATTTCGAATTAATAACATTTCTTTCAATGACTAAACACTTTCCAACTCTAACCTCAATTCAAATAGCATAATAACAAAAACTATATACGATCTTATGAACATTTATATTGATTACGAATAAAACACAATACCTACAAATGAATAAAAAAATAATTTCTCACCTTTATTTATGGAAATACTAAAACCACCAATTACTTCTACCGATGTTTAATAATAATTTTATTGCAGCCAAATAGCCAGGATGAAAATAGAATACATTTTAAATTTACATATTTGCATATTCACACATTGTTTTTGTTCTTTTTGTGCATAGCTCAATGTGATATCGGTCACACGATTTTTCGCATAGCGTACATTGACAGTCTTTATTTGCTTCATGAAATTTTGTGTTGTTGCATATCAGGTGGTGGAATCTACCGATGTTTACAAATAACGTTAATTCACGATAGAGGGAAGCCAGGAGATGGCATAGTGATAATGCGCATGCGAGAAGTTACCGATGAAGTAAATGCGAGAAGTAAATTACCGATAGGTAAGGCTGTAATGTACATTCCCAGACATGCCAATACACTTGCAACAAATTCCTAAACGTGGAAAAGTCAAAATGTATTTTACATATTAATTCGGTTAATAAATAATTTGTTTAAGTTGCTTCTGAAAGCTTATATAAAATAGTGAAATTTATAATATATAAGTACTTACGTAGAATACATTATATAATGGAAATGGACAGCTAATGACAAATGAGGGAAATTTTGAGGAAGTGGCTGAATTCAAATGTCTAGAAACAACAATCACAAATAGAAATGAGATGCACAAAGAAATTAAACGTAGGCTCAATTGTGGAAATGCGTGCTATTATGCATTGCAGAGACTCTTGATGTCCCAACTCCTTTCAAAAAACGTTAAGCTGAAAAAATATATAAAACTATTATTCTACCTGTTATATTATAAGGGTGCGAAACATGGACTCTTACTTTAAGGGAGGAAAGGATATTACGAGTATTTGAGAATAAAGTACTTAGGAAATTTTTTGGACCAAAGAGAGATGAACAGACAGGTGAATGGAGAAGACTACATAACAATGAACTACATGGTCTTTATAGGAAGCCAGATATAATAAGAACAGTTAAGTCTCGTACACTGCGATGGACAAGACACGTTGCGCGTATGGGGTATGAAAGACGTGCATGGAAGCTTCTTGTAGGAAAGCCAGGGGGAAAACGCCCAGTTGGTAGACCAAGAATGCGGTGGAAGAACAACATTAACTATTATTTGAGGGAAGTGGATTATACAAGGAATGATTGGAAAGCATTAGCTCCGGATAGGGATGTATGGAGGGCTACAAACAAACGAACGAACAAACAAACATTAATTTATATATATATATATATATATATATATATATATATATATATATATATATATATATATATATATCCACCGCTGTGGTCTCGAGATAGCGTGCTACCTTGTCACGCAGCGGGCCCGGGTCCGATCCCCGGTCGGGACAGTTTTTCTGGGTGAGGTTTTAATCGGGGTTTTTCCTTACCTGTAAGACAAATGTCAGGAAAACTTTCAGGCCCAAACGGTCCCCGAAATCATATGACCATCGCAATCATCATCATTCATATTCGTCGTAGATTAAGCTTAGAATTAAGGACTCTCCTGGCGCACCACTATCATCATCATCACCCATCATATCATCGGGGCAACGTAACCCCACCTTCCAGGCGTCCCAACCTCAGAAGTGGGTTACAAGTACGCCATGTCAGGAGAGAACAAAAGGAATGTCGAAGGAGGACCTGGGGCATTTGAAAAAATAAAAAATGGAGAGAGTTCCCAATGTTACAATGTTATTTTGTATTACATATTATGTACGTAAAATACGAAATTGCGTATGAACAATGTTTATTTAGAAGACACATAACTCATAAGGGCCAGTAAAAGTAGCATCACGCTTCTCCCAACAGACAGAGTCTGCGAATTTATACCTTATGCAAGTTTGTTTACAATACAACTACAAGTTGACTCGGATTTGGTATAGTTTTATAATTCGGCCATTTGTATCTTGCTGTTTGTCACGTATGCCTCATCTTTATCTTGAGCAGTTAGCTGCTTTGATAGTCCGCGATTAGAGTTTGTATAAAAACGTTCAATAATCGGATCAATTGTTTGGTTTTGTAACGTAGAAACGTTCATTCTTTCAGTTGAATGTTTCTCCGAGTTATCTGTGAGTATATTATTTTGTTAGCAAACATAATTATAAGAATAAAACGTAGTTTTATTTGATTTTCATATTCATATTCAAATAAAACTACGTTTTATTTTTATTTAATTAATAGATATGGGTTTTCATCAAGTAAACACCAACTCAATTGATTATATAATTATAAGAATTTGTCAACATTTCTTTGTATTCGGCCTCAGGAGCGCCATTTTATTTGTAATCGCTGATTTATCTTTCTTAATTTGATTACATCTGTAGTCTAGAGATAGCGTGCTGCATTGTCACGCAGCGGGACCGAGTTTGGGAGAAGCTCCCTGGGTGAGGTTTCTTTTCCGGGTTTTTACACGCTTTATATTAGCTTGATGTCTATTTATCTATCTATCTATCTGTCTGTCTGTCTGTCTGTCTGTCTGTCTGTCTGTCTGTCTGTCTGTCTGTCTGTCTGTCTGTCTGTCTATCTATCTATCTATCTATCTATCTATCTATCTATCTCTGTAACGGAATCTTTCAACGCGATTTTCACCCACTTACAAACATTGGATCGACTTGAAACTTTGTATACTTGTAAAGGACCCGTGACAATACAATAATTTCATATTTTATTTCTAAAATCGTGGCCAGAATCATCAGAAAAAAAAAATGAAAACTGGTATAATAGGTTGCGGACTTATCGACTTTTTAGTTAATTCTTGTAAGAGCTCAGCCGGTAGAGCGGTGGACTGTAGTGGTATATAATTTCAGTAATCCGTAGGTCGCTGGTTCAAATCCGGCTGGGAGGACTTGTTTTGGAAGAGTATTACTTTTAGCACTACTACAATAGTATCGAATTTAAAGATATTTACATTTTTATCTTATTCCGTAAAATATTAAAACTAAAAAATAAAAAATAAATAATAGTTTTAAAAAACTAAAACAACACGCTTTATTAGAAAACCGAACTAAAAAAATGAAAAATAATTTTAATTTCCAATACGCTTGGGATAAAATTAAAGTGGTCAACAAAAAAATCATCTCCAACACATATAGAATAAAACTAGAGTTATGAACAGAAAGAAAATAATTTTACCACCAAAAGCGTGGGGTGCTTTTTATGATTTTTACATTTTCTTCTTAGAGACTTTACTTTTACCAATATCTGTTTATTATCAAATATATTAATTGATATAGAGCACCCCACGCTTTTGATGGTAAAATTATTTTCTTTTTGTTGATAACTCTAGTTTTATTCTATATGTGTCGGAGATGATTCTTTTGTTGACCACTTTAATTTTATCCCAAGCGTATTGGAAATTAAAATTATTTTTAATTTTTTTAGTTTGGTTTTCTAATAAAGCGTGTTGTTTTAGTTTTTTAAAACTATTATTTATTCCTCACCTGTAAGACAAACGTCAGGAAGCTTCGAGGCTCCGAGCATCATCATTATCATCTCCGGTGTGGAAAGCAACGATAAACTACCACATCTATAATTCCTTGGTAAAGCTGCAAAGCAAAGCATGGAAATGCTATAATTGCAGTGAAAGACCTGCCATAGTGCAGAACACTCTAAATAAAAAAAATTGATTACCTAAATAACACATGGTGTTGTGGTCAGAGCTTGTGACTATTGCTCATGAGGTCTCGAGTTCAATGACCCGATTCCCGGACAATCCAGGTTTTTTTGTTTCCTTAAAGGGAATTATTACTGTAGGAATCCAAACATCCAAGGTCAAGTCCTGCGGGATCTGTAGGTCTTAAGTCTGAAGGTTTTTAGGCTCGTAAAAACAACCTAAATTAGAACCTTTGGGGAAAATACAGGGTGCAGCATAAGTCAGTTAACCGAAAAATGCAAATATATTATTTTCTGTAGTTTACAACATCTATACAAAAAAACAACAACCGAAATTGTTCCTTAGTTAGCAAATTACCTTGAGCAGTAGTGTTTGAAGGTCCCGTATTCAAACCCCAGTTTCAACTAATCGGATTTTTTCCCCCTCGGAACCATGTGCTATGGTTAACTGATTTTATGCCGCAGATATAATCGCGTTTTCTCATCCAAGTAATACGTACAAGGCGCCTCTTTCAAGCGAAGAGCTAACCATTTGTCTCTCGCTGAATGTGTAGGGAAACAACAAACTCATTGATACTATCCAAGCCTTAGGTTCATGGCCGCGCGGACATAACCTCTCCATACTTCCCTATCCTGAGCTAATGTTTTTTCAATCATCTCCTGTATAATCTACCTAGCTAATACCTTATACAGGCTTTCCACTTTACAGCAGTTCGCCATTGATTCCTGCTTTCCAGATATTCCTATCTTCCCATTGTCCTTCTTCATACTCCTCTTCATCATGGCATCATATATTCCCTCATACCATGTTCTTCTACTTCTCCCCCTCTTCCTTCTGCCTGGTACCATCCAATCCAACACCTGTTTAGGCCACTGGTCTTCCGACATCGGTTGTACATGTCCATACCACTGTAGAGCTCTCTATCGATAACAGTTTCCTGTGCATCCATTTCTTGTCTGATATATGTATTTCGAATATGTTGTAGCCTGGATATTCTCATACTTCTCCGTAACCCATCCATTTCTGTCGCCAGGATTCTTTTCTGCATCCTTTCATTTTAAGGTCCAGCTTTCTGATCCATATGTAAGTATACTTTCTATTATTGTCTGTATAATCTCTTTTTGTTTTTCTGGTTAAATTTCTATTCCATAAAATACCATTCAGGGATCTAATCACCTTCCTTGCACAATTTACTCTGCTAATAATATATTTTCCACAAGTATCAGATTTATCTATTATAGATCCAAGATATTTAAATTCTTCAACACGTTTAATTATATTATTTATTTGTAGGTCTTCTGAATTTGCTCCGATTACCATACATTCTGTTTTGATATAGTTTATCTTCAGTCCACCTACCTCAAATGCATCGACCAACTTTGTAATTGTATATTCTATATCTTCTTTATCTTGTCCTGTATAATCTACTTCCTTAAATCATGGTCAATGTTGTTCTTCCACCTCAATTAGGACAAATAAAGCAGCTTGGGTAATACCTGCCCCACGTGGGAATGTAAGGCTACACACAGACATAGGGCCTATTGCCTATTGTCACTTTTTAGGATCTTTTTTTCAAAGTTCACGCCGCCCTCCAGGGAAGCCCGGTTCACAGTTTGAAAACCCATGTTATAGTTACATAATGTTTTTTGTCGAATGCACCAAGCTGTCTTACATTTCTGGCATTATCTCCTGACATGGCGGAATTGTAACTCTCTTTTGAGGTTGGGGCGCCTTGTTACCCCAATGACATTATGGGTGATTAATAACAAAGCACGAGGATAGTTCCAAAACCTAAACGTAACCTAAATTAGACGCCGTTACGCATCAATCGGCTATGCGCCACTATGATAGTTTTGACAAAAACACGTTTAAAGTTTAAGTCAATCTCCACTATTTACTGTAGCACCAAACTAACAATACTGGATAATGCAAGTTATTTTCCTTGTTTGACAGTTATGCATCAACAATCTAAGAGAGGGAACATTTGCCGCTTAGCTGCATGATGCAAAATTTAGATTAGCATTTATGAAAATCTTGTTTCGTAGCCATTTGTTGCAAAACACAGAATCTCTGATAGGACTGATGGCGTTTACATTTTTCTTTAATAATAAGGTTATATTTAAAGATTTGGTGCTAAAAGTGTGCGTACACTTACTTCATGAGTCAGTGCAACAGATTACATCAAAATATCATTTTTAAAAATTGCGCTTAGCTGGTTGATACATAACACAGTCAGATTCTACACAATGGGAGACCTAAAAAAATCATTGACTGCGTCCGGTTTTTGTAGCCGCGATCCTTGGGACCAGCGGCAAAGATCTAAACCCGTAGAGAAGCTAGACTTATGACGACTATCTTTTGTTTTTGTTTCTCACACAAACAGTTGAATAGCTGATTTATTTAAATGCAGTGGCGTTTGAAATTTAACATTAGCCAACAATGACTGGGGAAAACAAGCAATAATAACAAACAATAACAATAAAGATTATAGAAGGTTCATCATCTTTTCCCTGGCTTCCCAGTATCTGAGCTCGAAATTGCTGGTTGTGCAAGTTCGGATGTGATCAGCAGCCATATCTTCCATAGTTTTACAGAGGATGCATTGTTGAGTTGGTAGAAGACCGAGGAGATGAAGATGTTTACCAGGCAAACCGTTTGAATACTATAATGACAAGTTAGACTTCTGACTGTCTTTTGTTTTGGTTTCACACACAAACAGTTGAATACTATAATGACAAGTTAGACTTCTGACTGTCTTTTGTTTTGGTTTCACACACAAACAGTTGAATACTATAATGACAAGTTAGACTTCTGACTGTCTTTTGTTTTGGTTTCACACACAAACAGTTGAATACTATAATGACAAGTTAGACTTCTGACTGTCTTTTGTTTTGGTTTCACACACAAACAGTTGAATACTATAATGACAAGTTAGACTTCTGACTGTCTTTTGTTTTGGTTTCACACACAAACAGTTGAATACTATAATGACAAGTTAGACTTCTGACTGTCTTTTGTTTTGGTTTCACACACAAACAGTAGAATACTATAATGACAAGTTAGACTTCTGACTGTCTTTTGTTTTGGTTTCACACACAAACAGTTGAATACTATAATGACAAGTTAGACTTCTGACTGTCTTTTGTTTTGGTTTCACACACAAACAGTTGAATACTATAATGACAAGTTAGACTTCTGACTGTCTTTTGTTTTGGTTTCACACACAACAGTTGAATACTATAATGACAAGTTAGACTTCTGACTGTCTTTTGTTTTGGTTTCACACACAAACAGTTGAATACTATAATGACAAGTTAGACTTCTGACTGTCTTTTGTTTTGGTTTCACACACAAACAGTTGAATACTATAATGACAAGTTAGACTTCTGACTGTCTTTTGTTTTGGTTTCACACACAAACAGTTGAATACTATAATGACAAGTTAGACTTCTGACTGTCTTTTGTTTTGGTTTCACACACAAACAGTTGAATACTATAATGACAAGTTAGACTTCTGACTGTCTTTTGTTTTGGTTTCACACACAAACAGTTGAATACTATAATGACAAGTTAGACTTCTGACAGTCTTTTGTTTTGGTTTCACACACAAACAGTTGAACAGTATAATGAGAAGTTAGACTTCTGACTGCCTTTTGTTTTGGTTTCACACACAAACAGTTGAATACTATAATGACAAGTTAGAGTTCTGACAGTCTTTTGTTTTGGTTTCACACACAAACAGTTGAATAGTATATACTATCTGCATTGCGGTCTTATATTTTATTACATGAATATCCTAGCCCTAATCATGACCTAAATGTATTTATAATGTAATACATTGCACTATCGAACCTGGAGGTTCAGACAACGAGGACATAATCTGTCCATATATTCCTATCTAGACTTAATGCTTTTCAATTATTACCTATATAATTCACCTCCCTCGTATCATATTATTCTTCCACCTCATTCTTGGCCCAGGCCCTGAGCGAAACTCTGTTTTCCTACAAGAAATTCCATGTCCCTCTTTCACTCCCCGTTCGTACCACATGCCCTGCCCACCGCAGTCTACAAGACATAACTGTTCTCATTATATGTGGTTCCTACAAAGATCATGTAGTTTACTGTTATGTAGTCTTCTCTATTCACCCCTTTGTTCATCTCTCTTTGGGGGGAGAAAAAAAAATCCTGAGAACTTTATTATCAAATACTCGTAATGTTTTTTCCTCTCATAAAGTAAGAGTCCGTGTTTTGCATGCATCTGCCCTACATCCCAATATCAGACATCGGCACCTTACAGTCGTCTTGCAGCTTTTTCTGTGAATCCATCCATAGTAATTCTGCCCGAGGGCAGGCCTTTTACTGCAATCATAGCATTTTCATGCTATGTTTTGCAGCTTTACTACGGAATTGTAGGTGTGGTAGCTTCCCGTTGCTTTCCACACCGGTGAAGAATGATGATAATGATGATGGCCATATGATTTCGGGAACCGTTTGGGCCTTAAAGATTTCCTGACATTTGTCTTACAGGTGAGGAAAAACCCCGATAAAAACCTCACCCAGAAAAACTGTCCCGACTGGGGATCGAACCCGGGCCCGCTGCGTGACAAGGCAGCTCGCTAACTCGGCGTTTGATTTCTACCCGTATGAATAAGAACACTTAAATCTCGTAGACCTGTATTGGCAGGATATTTGGCATTGATGGGAAATCAAAGAAGGGCATGAAAACTTCTTGTAGAAAAACCAGAGGAAAACGGGTCAGTCGGTAGATCAAGAATGAGGTGAGAGAATATCATTAATCATGATTTGAAGGAAGTAGATTATACAGGATATGATTGGAAAACATTGGCTAAGGATGGAAATGTATGGATAGCTTATGTCCACGCGGCCATGGAATCATTTTCAAAGAACATACTGTTCACAGAAGAGCCGGACAAGGTCGACCAAGGGCAACAACAGCAAGGGATGACCGTTACCTCTTGTTAACAGCCTGTCGGAATAGACAGCTGAATGCAACTCAACTGCGACTATCGAAATACAATTCAAACAGCAACAGGACGCAGGGTGTCAACTCAAACTGTCCCTAATCGACTGCATGGAAGTGGTCTCTATGCCCGTAGGCCCATGGTGTGTACCAGGTTAACTCCACAACACCGTAGAGATCGCAGAAACTGGGCGGAGGAACATCGTGGGTGGAGGCATGCTGAATGGAGATCAGTTCTTTTTTCTGATGAGTCGCGATTCAACATGGAATGTGATAGTCGGCGTGTATTCATCTGGAGAGAAAAAGGGACACGAAACAATCCAGCTTTTGTACGTGAAAGATCCCCATATGGTGGCGGTGGATTGATGGTGTGGGCAGGAGTCAGTAGTGGTGGACGTACGGACCTCTATGTCATCCAAGGTGGTACTTTGACTACGGTAAAGTATAGAGATGAGATTCTCCGACCTTTTGTCGTGCCTTATGCTGGTGCCATAGGTGATTCTTTCTTTTTATGGACGATAATGCACGACCCCACAGGTGGACGACATGCTGGAAGTGGAGGGTATCGAGCGTATGCAATGGCCAGCTTCCTCCCGAACTTAAATCCGATTGAGCATGTGGTGGGATGCAGTAGGGCCGGCGCATTTTGCAGGCAGACCAGCAAATATCCCACAACTGTTCCAGAGCTGCACATTGCTCTTATGGAAGAGTGGCCACCTCGCCCCGTATTATCCCCCAAGAGAAACTCATTTATTCTAACCTCATTGCATCAATGCCACCACAGGTGTGAGGCAGTTTGCTGGCCGTTTTCGAGGAGACCATACACCATACTAAAGAAACATTTTCACCCATTTTAATGTTGCTTTTGTTTGTTTGCCACATTCCTAATCAGGATCCTCTTTGACATCTGGTGTGGTACAGAGGTTACGTAATGACTTCAAACTCTTGTTTACATTCTTTTGGAGTAATAGAAAGTGATTGCATCTAATACTGTTCCTAAAACATAGTCTTAATAGGTTATTCTACAATATCCCCTAATTTTTTTGAGCAGTGTATATAAGGTAACAGGGTGTAACAAGACCTCGCCGACAAAATGATATAGATGATAGGCCATGCAGAGAGTATCATTTTTTGTGAAGGAACATATAGTCGCAAACACGTCGTTTATGAGTTATGCGCAGATGAAGGTGTTCACCCGTAAGGGTCGGAATTGAATACAAACAATTGTACACGCCATCATTTGATTGAAAAGGACATGTTGTTTTCAATAAGTGTTCAAACACTCGACCCTGTGACTCACTGCATGTTTTGATATCGTCGCAGCAACGATCGTCAGCACGGCCGATCATGGCAGGATCCTTCTTGACGTCGTCCAATCACTTATTGTTTGAGATTGCTGCAACCTTTTTCGATGACCCTGTACTTAAACTGAAAATGTATAAAACTATTATTCTACCAGTTATATTATATGGATGTGAAACGTGAACTCTTACTTTAACGGAGGAGAAAAGATTATGGATATTTGAGAATAAAGTTCTTAGAACAATTTTGGACCAAAGAGAGATAGACAGGTGAATGGAGAAGACTACATAACAGCGGGCTATATGATCTTTATAAGAAATCAGATGTAATAAGAAAAAATAAGTATTGTGATAGGCAGGACATTGTGGCATGAATGGGATGAAAGAGGGGAAAAGAAAGAGGCGCACGGAAACTTGATTGAAAACCAGAGGGAAGGTGCCCAGTACAATAAGGTGGGAGAATAGCCTACCACTAATAATGATTTGAGGCAGGTCATTGAATATACAGGAATGATTAAAAATTGTTTTCTAAGGAATAGGATAGGCAAAGAGGTTCATTAGTAGGTGTAATTTATTTTGTACAATTAAAGAATGTTTTATGCGCAGGTGGTGACGATGAAGAACAGTGTTGTTAGTGCAGCGATACTTCTCTGTTTGTTCCCTGAGCTTCAGGTACAGTAGCCTCGTTTGTCTTGGCTAATTCCAAAGGAAACAATCTTTATATATATGCAGTGATTCATAATTCATATTACAGTAAAACTTGTTTAATCTGGAACGTGAATAATGCGGAATGTGAACAAATTTATTGGTTCCGGCAAAATAATAGTAATTTTACGTGTATTTATTTTGTATAAAACGGAAACTGTCCAACGCAGAAACGGAAGGACATTTCTACACAAATCAAGAAAAATTGTATAAAGCGGAAAGACAGAGAAATAAATTAGTTCCACTTCATTGAATTCCCGTTAGGCCAAAAAAGAAAACAATAAGGAATGACTCCTGCCGCCGGGGGAATTACAGATTCTACCCGTACCTGCATTTTTATTTCGGCTTCACTACACACCTGTTATGCGAAATTCACTGGTTTGAATATTAACTTGTGGTTTAAATCTTCATTCGATTCCCTGCGATCCATTTCTTATGCGGTTACTATCAGTAGATAGAATTGTTACGTCTTATTTAAGCATACTCGCGTATATTTTAATTTTGTCTTGTGATTAATAAAAACATATTTAAGTTTAGATAATTGAAATACTTCTGGAGAAATTCTAAGTTCTTAAATTCAAATCACGACAGGTGACCGTGCTGCTAGTGTTTGAATTAGACGCGGGCCAAGCCCAACCACCAACTTTCGCCCCATAATTCAATACTAATAAAAATTCATTGTTTAAAAACCGTTGAGGTGGAGAGTCATCAAATAAAATAAGTTAAAATATACCTTCTTAGGTAAAATCCGTCGTCCTCAACTTATAAAATATGTATTCTTTATGCCTGTAGACCTTTCAGAACATCCGTTCCATCTTCAGCACGTCCTTCTTCGCTACAATATCTAGTATGATTGGTTGATGCTGCTGGTCCTAATGTGGTGTTCCAGAATCTTACCACCATACTAGATATTGTAAGCGAAGAAGTACCTGCTGAAGATGGAGCGGATGTTCTGAAAGGCCTACCAGGCATAAAGAATACATATTTTATAAGTTAAGGACGACGATTCTTACCTAAGAAGGTTTAATTTATTTTATTTTATGTCGCCCATAACGTAAACTAGGTTCTCCCACTATATCGACCTCGGGGACCTGAGAACAGCGCGTAGGCACACGTAACAATTATAATAAAATAAGAAATGCGCACAACGTGCAATGGAAGATTGTTCTCAGTTACTGCAGGAGTTTCAACAACGACTCTGATCTCATCCTGCCAGTTTAAACACATGATATTTCTCGCACTGTTCGCCACATCTTGCACACACGCAGTCTGATTGCTGCACAGCTTGTGGTGAAATCCATGCACAGCGAGTCTGGTCACTGTGTGGCGCAATTCGTATCCTCCCTGAATCCATTCACGGTTTGTCATGGCGTCAGTAATGTAGAATTCTTCCCATATTTTGCGTTTTCTTCTCGTGGAGTTCTTGCAGGAGGGTCCTGGCACTGGGTAGTAGGAACTTTAGCCTCAGCTCTTCTATGTAGAATGGTTCTCTGGAGAGTTCATATACAAGTCGTGAGGGTGTGTATCCGGAGAGGACAGAGCACCATTTTTAGGTATGTGGCTTTTAGTTTATCTAATTTTTCTAGGTTCGGTTGTCTTTAAATGGACCCATATCATGATTGGCAAATGTATCCTTATAGTACAATCCTGAGAAGGGGTTACAATTTTGTCATTGGTCATTTATCATCGAGGGTTGGTCCCTCTCCATACTGGCTTCACGTGCAGTTGGATCATAAGTTTTGTTGTTTAGGCCACTGGGTTTCCCAGGTCATTCACCTCCAATTCTAATACGGCCCTAACGCTTAAGTTTTTCTCTCTTCCCACACTTCCTACTAACGCTGTTTACTCCAAGTTGAAGTTTACCACTCATAAATTCTGCCGTTGTACTCTGGCTGTCTTCGTAGCGTTGTTAAGCGTTTGCCTCACAAAGAAATGCTAGCTGAACCCTTAGAATAATGGATTCTGCTAAGATTCTAAGCATTCGTGTATGTCCGTCGCTCCCATCTCTTCACAAAGGGAAGGCTTGCGGTTCCTCTCTGCTTATAAATGACTAGCAATTAGTATCGCCAACTTCTTTGGATCATTTTATTTGCCATTTATACATTTCATTAATCATAGTCTACTCGCTTTCCTGATTAAATCAAGTATACATATGACATAAGTCTGACAACTGCTTCCCTCAATAATCTTCCTGATTTGTGTATGATTTTAATTGCCTGGTATTGGGGTCTGTTTATTTACTTAGTCACTCCTTGTAAAGGAGGCTGAATGAATGACTGGGAGCAACATATGTTTCAAGGCTTGTTAGCTCCATCTTCAGTGATTATAGACTCTTAGTAATATATATCAGTCTAATCGCTGAAGATGAGGCTAACAAGCCTTGAAACATATGTTCAACGAAAACAACCGTAAGTGGTGATAATATAGAGACCAAATAACTTAAATTATTATATTTTTTGTACTTAGGGTCGGTTTCACCACACAGAGGTAGCTGCATTACGCCAGTTTTCTCCATATATAATACATAGCTGAAACTAGCGTTTTATACAGGTTACCTCTGTTGTTGAAACCAACCCTTAATGTTATCATTTTACAGGAGTAATCTGTTCTAAATTTAAATCAGAAGTTCGAATTCAAATGAGTTTGTAGGCTTATGCTTTTATTGTTGACAAAATTGGCTTCAAGTAGTTAATTTTAACAATAGAAACCTCGAGTAATTAAAATGGACCATGTTCATTGTGCCACAGTTTGATAAATATGAAATCTTCTCCTTTATACAGGTTATAAACAGTAAGCTATACATAGAAAACATATTTTTTTTTAACAGACACTTGGTAACACTATAAAAATGCAATTATAAATATAAAATAGCATACTGTTGAGCTATCAGTAGTTGTGGCTCACTTGTAAATTCAGCAAAAGTGGACATGGTCCATTTTAATACTCATGGACTCACTATAGATACCATATTCTGTGCTTAAAGGACTTTATTCAAGCCTTCATACAGAGCCACAGTCGAGGAATTCATTTTTTGGTTCATGCTAAAATGCCCTTACTCCAGGGCCTTTCACAATTAGAGTGATTTAATTTTCCCAAGAGGTTTCAAGGTCAAGTCACTGTATCTCCCACTACTCTCACGAAGCCCACTCTCAACTCCGCGAAAGCTACGCAGACATACTCGTATATCAAAGCAACGCTGCAAGAGAATGTGACCCGTCGTGTGAGGAATTTTGTTATAAGGAGTGGAAAGTTCCCAGCGGAGCGAGCGGCGAGCGAGCGACGAAGTATTGGACACCATAACATCCCTGACAGTCTAGCGTCTTATTTTATGCCCTCTTTGTCCTTGGCTAAATATAGGCAGGTTGTTTTAATCATTCGATGACATCGTATCAGGTTAGCTGGCATTTCCACCGGAGGGATCATTGCTCGGGTGTTGAATTTGTCTGTCTATGTATCTATAGGGCGCATCCTGATTAGATTCAGAAATGCGCCTCGTCTTGAATGTTGGAGCTGGCATCCGCGGAGAATATCGGACCACTCATATGCCCTTGAAATCTGCAGCGAAAATAAAATCAATATAGCTGAATTAGAGGAAGGGTCTTTTAGCAATAACTAATTGATTTTCAGTGTGTGAAGCGATATTAAGTACATAAGATCGCCAGTTGGTGAGGTTATCCCGGAGCTGGAGGTCCGATACACACATGATGACTCTCAGAACAGCTACAATGAAGCCAGTGACGCAGATCTACAGCTAATTATCTAAAAAATGATGAAATATTGAAGAAAACAAAAAGAACCTTTGGTAGAAAATCTGATAAGAGGAGTAGCCAAAGAAATAATATCAAAAGTAAATAGAATAATAACAATAATAGAGACGATACTTACCATAAAATTGACAACTATTTATTCAATAATGCTATTCCATCGCAACAACGAAATTATCAAATTCCGCCAATATTAGAAAACAAAGTTCCAACACAATCAAATTTAAACATAGAACAAGAAAATTCTGAAGTAAAACTGGCACCAACCAATGGCTGCTTGATAAACCAGGAACAATAAATCCGGGTAGGAGGATGGACTAATGCAAAAACTAGGAACAATAACTCCTGTAGGAGGAGGGACTAATCCAAAGCTAGGAACCATGACTCCTGTTATGACTCAGGGAGGAGGGACTAATGGAAAACCAGGACAAAAACGAATCCGTTTTATGAATCAAGGAGCCGTGAAGTAATGTAAAACCAGCTGGTAAACCACAACAAAACTAATTTGATTCAGAAACAAGTTAATCCATCAGGAAAACAGGTTTAGCCCGTCACCGCCAAATCAAAACCTGCTATTCCTGCGAAAGTACATAACCCTGTTTGTGAAAGATAAATCAGCGTGTGAAAGCAAATGAAACAAGCAAAATCGCCTGAATCAAGGGACAGAGATGGCCAAAAATCAACAGTCAAACAAAACAAGAGCTCCACATTCAAAAACGTCTAGCCGTTATGTGGATGAAGTCCCTATAATTTGAATCCGAAACTTCTGAGTTGAAAGAAGGAAGCAACACATGTTTTGCCAACTCCACATCCTCTTGTGTCAAAGATAAAATAACAGGAGCTTGGAGACAACGCCGTCAGAATACAGTGACTCGAGCCAAATGGACCCCGCAGTGTCTGGTGTAACCTAGCAGAAATGATCGTGAAGGAAAACACTGAAACAAGTGAAGTCCGATAGGCGGTTTGAACCTCTACTTGGGAGATGCACTTCCTAAAGAAGACAATTCGATTTGAGTCAGAGCTTCATCTGACGACACGTACAGATTGGAAGAATGAAGATTTTCAAACACGTTTTCTCTGCGAACTCTTAAAGAGATCGGGAAGATTTTTGAACGTTTTATATCTGAAGAAAAAAAGAAAAAGAACTGTCAAATGCTTCCTTCAGAACTGAGTTAATTTCTTGCTTGGCTCGTGTCAACCCGACGAGCAGATCAAAGAAACATAAACTTTGTACAGCTTCCTCCAAGACCACTCTCTCTTCAAAAAGTTTAACGAAAAATACTCCAGATTTCCGAAATAACAAACATCATAAATGTAATAATGACAAGAATCGAGAATGTTCTAAAAACAGAAATTGCAAGAAAAATGGAACATTTTTGGTAGACACGAAATAAAATTTCAGATCAACTTGGCAAAAGAAAGTTCTCGCAGAGTACAACCTTCTGTCGGATGAAGACAAAATTAAATCGCAGACTATGCGCGATAAACTCGAAGGGGATATCAATGACTATGAAAATATGAAATTTGTGGAGGGCGGGAGACAAACTTTCCCAAGTAAAAAGCATTTTGGAACGAGGAAGTACAAGCAGCACCAGCAGAGTACACAAACCTTTGAGAGAAACATGTACGGTGCAACGAGGCTCCGAGGTACGATTTGCCAACACGTCGGGAAGATTCTACTTCCAAAAACTGACGGAGATACTTCTTGGTACAGGCGCACTCCTCATCGCGAAGAGAAAGAACTTGGTTCAAAACCGACGGCAGACGATTACGAGAAGGTCCGGACTATGGCGACGGATACGATTACAGGTACAAAACAAACGTGAAACAAGAGAAGAACCAATATGCGCACAGCACTGAGAAACCAGACGTGGAGGAGGAAAACAACTCACCACCGAGCGAAGAGAAGAAAACGTTGCAGACGATAAAAATAAGATAATCCAGCACCAACTCAAGAAATTGGGTCTTGAGACGACCAGTGCGCAGAACGAGAGGCTCCCTGCAGTTTTCGAAGACGAATATGATTTTCAAATAAAATGTTATAAATTTAAACTTATTTTCAAAAAATTCCGCGTTACTCTTTAACGTTTAATGTATTTAATTGTTTCACGAAATAGAATTTGTCAATAAAACTAAATTAATTAAGTATCTCATGTGTTTTGAAATATTCTAAATTCTGGTCAAAAAAAGGGGACATTCATGTGTTGGTACAATATTTTGCAAATGATGAAATGTTAAGTGGGCGGATGGGAAGTGGGTAAAAGAAACAGGTTTTTATCAAATATTACTATTATCAAAATATTGGAAAGGTCATGTAGAAATAATGGAAGACAACCGACTTGCAAAAAGAGCTAAAGTAGATAGACCGATAGACGGGAGAAAAACAAGAGGAAGACCAGCCAAGAGATGGATAGACAGTGGATGCACATCCAATACGTCTTCCTCCGATAAGTGATTTGGGAAATAACAGGATGAATATCCTACAAAGTTCGAATATAATAATAGCAAAGTAAAGTAGTCCCACTATAGGCCTCAGGAGGCCCTTGGTGTAGTAGGAGGTTAAGGCTCCCACTTTTTCTAGACAAACGGCACTTCATGTCAGCCGGGTTGTCAGCCCTGCGTGATGGCCGCCTTTACCCCAGAATAAGAGTCTGGTACTCATTTCCGTTAGAGGCTGAGTCGACCCCAGGGCCATAGTGGCGTCAGAAGGTTGGATCAGTTTAAAAATCCTGACCCCACCGGGACTTGAACCCTCGACCTTCCGACTTATAGCGCAGTGCCTTAACCACTACGCTACGGCGTGCCCCAATATAATAATAATAGTAATAATAATAATAATAATAATAATAATAATAATAATAATAATAATAATAATAATAATTTTTTGTTTTGTATTGTAAGCCTATGTTTTCCCTTTACAGAGATTTAGGCGCTCTCCCCCTACAGGGAAGAATTTGAACCATACTACTTTAGTTACACTTGTTTTCGTATAGATGTCATTTGAGTGGTACGTGGTCAGCGTTCCGCCTCATACTGACATCTAGGAAACCAAGGTAGTACTAGGACGGGAAAATTCGGTAAATTTTGTTTAGAGGCCTTTTCATTCAGACTTAAGGAATTTTTACGAGCCTGAAAATCTTCAGACTCGGGACCCACGGCTTAAAGTCCCTCCCGGAGGACTTGCTCCTTGGATTTTTCCGTCCTAAAAAATCCATCGACCCGGCCGGGTTTGAACCCGCGACCCTTGGGACCAGAGGCAAGGAGCATAACCACTAGTCCACCGCGGCCGACTATAATAATAATAATAATAATAATAATAATAATAATAATAATAATAATAATAATAATAATTATTATTATTATTATTCTGCCCGAAGGCAGGTCCTTCACTGCAATCATAGCATTTTCATGCTATGCTTGCAGCTTTACTAGGGAATTGTAGGTGTGGTAGTTTCCCGTTGCTTTCCACACCAGTGAAGGATGATGAAGATAAAGGTGATGATGATGGCCATATGATTTCGGGGACCGTTTGGGCCTTAAAGTTTTCGTGACATTTGTCTTACAGGTGAGAGAAAAACCCCTATAAAAACCTCATCCAGAAAAACTGCCCGACCGGGGATCGAACCCGGGCGCCGCTGCGTAACAGGGCAGCACGCTACCTCGAGACCACAGCGATGGACAATAATAATAATAGTAATAATAATAATAATAATAATAATAATAATAATAATAATAATAATAATAATAATAATAATTCTGCCCGAAGGCAGGTCCTTCACTGCAATCATAGCATTTTCATGCTATGCTTGCAGCTTTACTAGGGAATTGTAGGTGTGGTAGTTTCCCGTTGCTTTCCACACCAGTGAAGGATGGTGAAGATAAAGGTGATGATGATGGCCATATGATTTCGGGGACCGTTTGGGCCTTAAAGTTTTCGTGACATTTGTTTACAGGTGAGGAAAAACCCCTATAAAAACCTCATCCAGAAAAACCTGCCCCGACCGGGGATCGAACCCGGGCCCGCTGCGTAACAGGGCAGCACGCTACCTCGAGACCACAGCGATGGACAATAATAATAATAGTAATAATAATAATAATAATAATAATAATAATAATAATAATAATAATAGTAATAATGGTACTAATAATAACTAACCCACTGGCACTATCGAAGCCGTAGGTTCATGGCCGCGCGGACATATCCTCTCCATATATCCCTATGCCGAGCGAATGTTTTCCAATCATCCCGTGTACAATCTACTTCCCGCAAATCATAGTTAATGTTATTCTCCCACCTCATTCTTCGTCTACCAACTGGGCGTTTTCCCAACGGTTTTCCTACAAGAAGCTTTCCATGCACGTCTTATATTCCCCATTCGTGCCACATGTCCAACCCATCGCAGTCTACGCTTATTTTCGGTGTCTACTGGATAGGGTCGGTCATAATCTGTAATTTTTTAAATACATTTTCTTGTGAACAACCTCAATGGCTTCATTTTTTGAAAATTCTTGGTCCCACGTGATTCCACATTATACAAGTTTTACTGTATATTTTTATTTCTTTTTAGGTTACACTTATTTTCGGTGTCTACTGGATAGGGTCGGTCATAATCTGTATTTTTTTTAAATAAATTTTCTTGTGAACAACCTAAATTTGCCTTTATTTTTAGAAAATTCTTGGTCCCACTTGATTCCGCATTATACAAGTTTTACTGTATAATATATATAATATATATATATATTTTTTCTTTTTAGGTTACACTTATTTCGGTGTCTACTGTATAGGGTCGGTCATAATCTGTAATTTTTTAAATAAATTTTTTGTGTGAACAACCTCAATGGCATCATTTTTTTGAAAATCTTTGGTCCCACGTGATTCCGCATTATACAAGTTTTACTGTATATACTTATTTTCTTTTTAGGTTACAACTAATTTTCGGTGTCTATTGGATAGGGTCGGTCATAATCTGTTTTTTTTTAAATACTTTTTTCTTGTGAACAACCTCAATGGCTTATTTTTTTTAAATTCTTGGTCCCCACGTGATTCCGCATTATCAAGTTTTACTGTATATATTTATTTCTTTTTACACGCTTTATATTAGCTTGACCTGTATCTATCTATTCTATCTATCTATGTAACGGAATTTTTCAACGCGATTTTCACCCCACTTAAATCATTGGATCGACTTGAAACTTTGTATACTTGTAGAGGTCCCGTGACAATACAATAATTTCATATTTATTTCTAAAATCCTGGCCATAATCATCAGAAAATAAAAAAAAAGTGTTTTTGTATCAATGTAACGGAATCTTTCAACGCGATTTCCACCACTTAATATCATTGGATCGACTTGAAACTTTGTATACTTGTAGAGTCCCGTGACAATACAATAATTTCATATTTATTTTCTAAAATCCTGGCCATAATCATCAGAAAATAAAAAAAAAGTGTTTTGGTATCAATGTAACGGAATCTTTCAACGCGATTTTTCACCCACTTAATATCATTGGATCGACTTGAAACTTTGTATACTTGTAGAGGTCCCGTGACAATACAATAATTTCATATTTATTTTCTAAAATCGTGGCCATAATCATCAGAAAATAAAAAAAAAGTGTTTTTGTGTCAATGTAACGGAATCTTTCAACGCAATTTTCACCCACTTAGAAACATTGGATCGACTTGAAACTTTGTATACGTGTAGAGGATCTGTGACAATACAATAATTTCATATTTTGTTTCTAAAATCGTAGCCAGAATCGTCAGAAAATCAAAAAAATGAAAACTAATATAATAGGTTGCGAACTTGTCGAGTTTTTAGTTAATCGTTGTAAGAGCTCAGTTGGTAGAGCGGTGAACTCTTAGTGGTATGTAATTTCAGTAATACATACGTCGCTGGTTCAAATCCGGCTGAGAGGTGTTTTTCATAGAAGAGTATTTATTTTAGCTCACACTACAATAGTATCAAATTTTAAAGTATTTACATTTTATCTTCTGTAAAATATTAAAACTAAAAAATAAAAAATAAATAATAGTTTTAAAAACTAAAAGAACACGCTTTATTAGAAAACTGAAAAATTGAAAAATAATTTTGATTTCCAATACGCTAGGGATAAAATAAAGTGGTCAACAAAAAATCATCTCCAACACATATAGAATAAAACTAGAGTTACCAACAAAAAGGAACATAATTTACCATCAAAAGCGTAGGATGCTTGTTATGATGTTTACATTTTCTTCTTAGAGAGCTTACTTTTACCAATATCTGTTTATTATCAAATATATTAATTGATATAGAGCACCCCACGCTTTTGATGGTAAAATTATTTTCTTTTTGTTGATAACTCTAATTTTATGCTATATGTGTTGGAGTTGATTTTTTTGTTGACCACTTTAAATGTATCCCAAGAATGTTGGAAATTAAAATTATTTTTCATTTTTTAGTTTTCTAATAAAGCGTGTTCTTTTAGTTTTTTAAACTATTATTTATTGTAAACAAAGCGTAGAGATGATTGTTGAGTCAGCAGTTGACAGTACAAGAAGCGCAGTTACGTGTTGTGTCCTTGAATCTAACGTATTGATAGAATCATTTTTTTCGTTATCTTGCCATATGTCTGCTTTCTTTCTCATTGACAATAACATTAAAAAAACGGAATGAGTAAGCGATAAAATATTATTGCAGAAACATAACATCTGCGTTTTCCTCTCTTTTTAATAGTTATTTCTTATGACTAACTCACTGACACTATCGAACCCGTAGGTTCATGACCGCGTGGATATAAGGCTCTTCATACATCCCTATCCTGAGCTAATGTTTTCCAATCATCCCCTCTATAATCTTCTTCTTCTTCCTTCCAAGTATTAGGCGAAGGCCTGTTACGATCCTATAGAAAATTTTCCCTCCAGCGTTTTGATCCTTCCGGGAAATTCTCGTATAAGACTTGAAAGCATAATAATAGTCCCTTCGATGGTTGCTGGCCAAAGGAAGGGCAGACCAGTGATGGGGCTGCCATCTTATAGCCTCTGGTCAGGCTTTTCTGGAGAAGAAAATAAAATAAAGGAAAGAAGAAATGGAAGAAAGGAAAGACTCCCTAGCCCTCGGATGTCCTAATAGCGTTGGAGTCGAAAAAAAACAAGAGTTAACCAAGAGAGGTTAGATAGGAAAGTTTAAAGAGTGCAAAACACACGTATCTGGAAGAAATGTTTTGCTCAGCTTGGGCACCTTGTGGTCGCCATCCACATATCCCCTAGATGAGGACCCCTGGGGGACCCTCTATATCTAGTTCCATCAAACCATGGTTATTGTTGTTCTCCCACCTCATTCTACCAACTGGGCGTTTTCCTCTGATTTTTCCTACAAGAAACGTTCATTCCTCATTCGTGCCTATCGCAGTCTACTAGACTTACACTGTTCTTATTATATCTGGTTTCCTATAAAGACCATGTAGTTCACTGTTATGTGTCTTCTCCATTCACCTCTGGAACTCACTCTGAAAGTAGCTTTAATCGGGTATTATTGTTAACTAGCCAATACCCGGATGCGCTGCTACGCCTAAATAAATTAAATATTGAGGGTTAATTAAATCGTGTGGCAGTTGTTTTTTAATTTCAAATTTCAAGTAAAGACCATTTATAATTGGCCGCATTCGCTGATTTTTTGGTAATACCTACCTCGGTTTATTTTAATAGGATATACTGAGTTTCGTTGTGAAACATCGAAAATTGCGACCGCTAGAGGCGATTTTTAAATTTCCATTTTCAAGTGAAGTCCTAATAGATGGCAGCTAAACACTGCAATATCTGAGAAAAATTATAATTAGTATTTTCTTGAAGATCGGCGTAGAAAGGACAACATACATTCGTGTTTATACAGTCTACAGTATATTATGAAATTAATGTTTGTTTGTTTGTTCATACTTTATGCGCGGCCATACCTTTGATCCGATTCTGATGGGGCTTTTTGCAAAATGTTCAGAGATTCCCGAGAAGGTTATAGGCTATAAGACAGTAATGATACTCAACTCCTTAAAAATCACCCTTTGTAGTGAAAAACGTGAAAAAAATGATTTTTTTGACGCTTAAATGGCTTACGCTGCCTAAACCATAACAAGTAGACAAAATTAATGTACACAGAATTGAATATCTCAAAAAACTGTACAAAATGTCCGCGACAGCATATGTTATCTCTTACGGATAACTCACAATAACCATTTTTGTCTTTCATTGATGCCAAGAAGATCGGGATAAGTAGATTTCGGACAAGCGTGCACATACGATTGTGATGAGGCTTTTTGCAAACTATTAGGATTTTCCAGGGAGGTTACAGGTTATAAGAGAGTTTTAATGCTCAAGCTCTTCACCCCTAAAAATCACCATTTTTAGTGAAAAAGTAAAATAAAAGTGGCTTTTGTACATCTAAATGGCTTACGCTGCCTAAACCATAACAAATACACCAAATTAATGTACACAGAATGAATATCTCAACAAATTTACAAAAAAGCCATCGACCAGCATATGTTTCTTTTATGGATAACTCACAATAACCATTTTTGTCTTTCATTGATGCCAAGAAGATCGAGATAAGTAGATTCCCGGGCAAGCAGAGCAGCATCAGGGATAACTCGAAATAAACTAATTTTATGTTTCAGCTCATGTATGCCAAATACATCGAAATACGTAGATTCCCGGGCAATGCCGAGTAATCAGTGGGGGGAATCTAAAAATAATAATGATATAAATTTATAATTATTTTTCCTTTTACTTATTCAACTAAACACATCATTGTTTAGGTGCAGCAGCGCACGCCGGGTATTTAATAAAAATGAAACTTATGTGGCCCTAAAGATGAAGTTTAAATTCTGGAATGCATGCTATAATGCATTACAGGGACTCTTGTCGTCCCAACTTCTCTAAAAAAATGTTAAACTGAAAATATATAAAACTGTTATTCTACCAGTTATATTATATGGGTGTGAAAGATGAACTCCTATTTAAGGGAGGAGAAAAGATTACGAATATTCGAGAATAAAGTTCTTACGAAAATGTTTAGACCAAGAGAGATGAAACAGACAGGCGAACGGAAGAAAAGTACATACACAGCAAGCTGCATGATCTTTATTGGAAACTAGATATACTAAGAAAATGTTAAGTCTCGTAGACAGTGATGGGCGGGACATATGGAACAAATGGGGAATGAAAGAGGGGCTTGGAAACTTGTTAAATGAAAATCAAAGGGAAACGCCCAGTTGGTAGACCAAGAAACAAGTGAGAGAATAGCATTAACCATGATTGGAGGGAAGTAGATAATACAGGGGATGATTGGAAACATTGTTGGGATAGGGATGTATGGAGAGATTATGTCCGCGATTCCAGGGTCTTAGGGTTCGATAGTGCCAGTGAGTTGGTTAATATTATATTGTTTAAATTATACGAATATTTGAATTATTTTATTATATATAATATATATACACTCGTATTTAGACCTATAGTATATACTATTAAAATAAACCGAGTTGGGTACATTTAAAAAAATCAGTGAAATCGACCATTAGAAGCGCGGGTTTATTGAAATCCTAAATTAAAAATGGATCAATAACAGCCGTGTTTCGTTCGTCTTAATGCATATCTTTGTTCATACAAGTTTTCAAGTATAGCGAGTATTTAGTTGTTATCTATTATAATCTAAAAACCATTACTTACTTACTTACTTACTCACTGACACTATCGAACCCGTAGGTTCATGGCTGCGCGGACATAAGCTCTCCATACATCCCTATCCTGAGCTAATGCTTTCCAATCATTCCCTGTATAATCTACTTCCTCAAATCATAGTTAATGTTATTCTTCCCACCTCATTCTTGGTCTACCAACTGGGCGTTTTCCTTCTGGCTTTCCTACAAGACGTTTCCAGGCACGTCTTTCATTCCCCATACGTGCAAACATGTCCTGCCCATCGCAGTCTACGAGACTTGACTGTTCTTATTATATCCGGCTTCCCATAAATACCATGTAGTTCATTATTATGAAGTCTTCTTCATTCACCTGTCTGTTCATCTCTCTTTGGTCCAAAAATTTTCCTAAGTACTTTATTCTCAAATACTTGTAATCTCCTTTCCTCCCTTAAAGTAAGAGTCCATGTTTTCGCACCCATATAATATAACTGGTAGAATAATAGTCTTATATATTTCAGCTTAACTTTTTTTGAAAGGAGTTGGGACATCAAGAGTCTCTGCAAGCATAATAGCACGCATTTCCAGAATTGAGCCTATGTTTAATTTCTTTGTGCACCTCATTCCTATTTGTGATTATTGTTCCTAGGTATTTGAATTCAGCCACTTCCTCAAAATTTCCCTCATTTGTCATTAGCTGTCCATTTCCATTATATACTGAATTTCTACGTGTGACCATATATTTAGTTTTACTGATATTTACTTCCAGTCCTAATTTCTTAATGTTACTCAATAGTGTGTGCGTGTTGTCCTTTATATCTCCTCGCTATCGGCCAGTAGTACTACATCATCAGCATAAACTAACAGCTTATTAATACCATTCAGTTGTAAGCCTTCCTCATTCTCTAAAGATTTAATGGCATGCTCTAGTACAAAATTAAATAGTAGAGGAGATCTAAAACCATTAGGTGTAGGAATTTATTAGAAATGAAAATTTAAAACTGGCTCTGACTGTCCCAATTTTTGCTAAGTGTTGCTAAATTCAATTTTGCAAATCCACATTTCTCCCATCGTCAACTATATATTCCTTGCTCCAGATTGGGCACGTTGGAAAAATAGTTCATTTATGCACCAAATTGAGAAAAAAATTGTTTATCCACTCCCATTAAGAGAAAATAACAATAATATTTATTTATAATTCTATTTCATTTTCAGACGCACGGGATATCTAAAAGAATTATTATGTAAATTTATTCAATAAAAATAAAAACACGTATTTCATTTGTTTACGCTTAGCAGCGCACCCCGTGTATTTTATCATAAATCTAATAGCATCATTCTCAGCCAATCAGATAAGAGTCTTCTCACGCCACGATCGCCGTCATACAATAATGGGGGCATTCAGTAGCCAAAGCGCTGCAAAAGCGCTTTAGCGCTTTATCTGCAGCATACCATTCAGCGGGCAATAAAGCGCTCTAGCGGACTTGCAGCTACTGCAGCGAAGTAAAAGTAGGCTGCAGATAGAAGAAACCGCTGCATACATTGTGATTGGCTGGTTCATTCAGTTTAAACATGGCGTCTTTCTCCATAAACAATTTATGTTTGATGTACAAATTTTGTGTTATTTATGTCTGGACATTAATATACGAGTTATTCGAGGTGGCTAACCGTTTTAGACGAACATAAGTGATATATTAAGTAAAACTAAAGACAGTGATAATCTTAAGATTGTTATCAAGATCAAGAATTTACGATTATAACCTCTTTTCATGCAAATCATTGTGTTATTGACGAGTGAATGTTTTTATTATGAAAATTGTATCCGCAGATGATTCATTCGCTAATACCTGGTGCCAAGTTAATTATAATTTTTGTTTTCAAGATATATGAAATACATTAGAATAGTATGATTGTGTTCATGGGGTCATTTCTGGAAGTGCTACAGTGGTTGTCGAACCAATTTTCTCTACAGATAAAACGAACATTTGTACTATTCTTTAAATGTGCAACACAATAAGAAAATTGTGTAAGGACAAAGAGATGAACTGTGTATCTTATGTTTGTAATCTTTTCTGAATAAAGAGTTTTGTGAAGTATCGGCCATAACTTGAATTCAAATATTACAATATTCTAGATTTCTTATCTAAATTTGAACAGTGAAGATACAAATACTCAGTGTGATGTGCATAAATAAAATTAAATTACAGCTAGAGTTGGTTAATGTATTAACAAAAAATTTTGCACTCTGCATAGGATTTTAATCACAGCTGATCCATTATTATTTAATCTCCAACTTTAATACTATGTCCTATCATTGAGATACTGAGAGCCATTTCTTGAACCAGGTATGAATAACTTTCACTTTAATTCCCAATTTATCGCAAAATGAAATGTGGTCTTATGTCTTTTAATTCAAATGCATGTAGTCTCTCTTATGGGATATTGCTATTCACTGTATATTACCATTAATCTTGGTGGTAAATGTTTTTCATATTATTATAAATGATTCAGTGATATACTATTTAGTGTAGCACTTAACTTTACTAAGAAAGTGGCATTGCTAATGTTAGAATTATATTAAATAATGTCTTTAAGTATGGTGAGTGAGAGGTTATCTATAATTAACTGCTGTTATGACAGAATTTCACATATATGGTTGGAAATTGCATATAATGTTTTGGTTTTATTTTAGCCATAAATATTATGGTAGTTACTCTTATAAGTAATTAATATTATCAGATGATGCAAAAAAAGTTAATTAATTATTAAGAAAACTATTTAAATTATTATAAATTAATATTCTTCTTTGTTTTCATTCCTATTCCTTGACAAATTTAAAATAAAGATGAAGTATGTTTGAGGTTGAAAAAATACAATGATGCCTTCCTTTATACAATTGTTTGGTTGCTGTACTTAGGTCATGTCTTGCACCACATACATTAATTTTGCACATATGCCTGTACTTTCTGCATTTTCTAGTGTAACCCCTATTCCTCATAGATTTAAATATAGACCTAAAAGTGTCAAATATTATGTAAGAAATCACATGAATAAAAGGCTGAACAATTGAATAAAAATTTACCCTACAGCCCACCTGGCAATACTTTTAGTGTGGTTATTAAATATATGTGTTATGTGATGATGAAGGAGCAATATATGCATCACATAGGGAATTCGCAGGAGTGATGTTTAAATATAATAAATAATATCAAGTTGTGTCCAAATCAGGGTCAGATCAAGTGATTAGATTAAGCCCCTATATTTATAGAGGTCTGTAATTAACTAGGGTGCAGGCTGACTACATCTGAAATGGATGTTATGAAAATGGGGAAAGGTGGAATAAAATTGTGGTAGGGGAAAATGGGAGAAACCCTGAAAGAACATGCCGTAGATCCGCTTCCTCCACTACAAAATCTACTTATAATGACCGAGACTAACCAAGTTAAAAAAAGCTACTCTTACTAAAACACAAATTAATATGATTAAACTAATAATAAACATTATAAATAAGGTTCTCGAGAAGCCAGCGGTGAGAGGCGAGCGTCTAATCGCTTGCGTCACGGAGCCGCCTGATATATTAATAATTAAAAAAATACCAATTTTCTCGTTATAATAATATTTTATTTTAAACGATCTATTCGTCGATTTTTATAAATTACATACATTAAAATAAATCGTAAAATCTGTATAACCCTATTAGCATTATGATTAATTTCAATAGCATCGCGTAGTAATATGAGTAATGATCCAATGAACAAATTTAAATTTGGCGGTATAGCTGCATGCAGCGGTCCATTCAACAAACTCCTTAAATTTCCGCTGCAAATGGCAGCCATTTTTGCTAAAGCGCTAGAGCGCTTTATTGGCAGCTGAATGCGCCCAATGTATACCATACGATTTAAACAACCGGTAATTTCCTTTTAACTTATGCAAATTAAAATAAAAACATTCAGTTTATTTAGGCGTAGCAGCGCACGCCAGGTGTATGTCTGTCCGATCTTCAATAAAATGTGTACATACAATTTTTCAGATATTGCGAGTATTTAGCTGTCATCTATTGAGTTCTAAAACCATCAGGTGTATGAGTTCACTTGAAAGTTAAATTTAAAAATCGCTCTAGCGGCCGCAACACTACATAGCGGTGAAATACATTATCTTTATAGGAATCCTGAGATAAGTCTCGTAGACTGCGATGGGCAGGGGAATGGGGAATGAAAGAGGTGCATGGAATATTCTTGCAGGAAAACCAGAGGGAAAGCGCCCATTTGGTAGACCAAGAATGACACGGGACAATTACATTAACCATGATTTAAGGAAAGTAGATTATACACGGGATGATTGGAAAACATTAGCTCAGGATAGGGATGTATGAAGAGCTTATGTCCGCACGGCCATAAACCTAAGGGATTCGATAGTACCAGTGAGTTAATTACAAGATATGTCACTTAGATATTATTGAAACAAAAGGTAAACATGGATATTCTGTCCTGCAACATGTTATCGCTGACTCATTCGTTTTCTAACCTTATATGAGACAGTGAAGCAGAAGGTAAACATCTGTAGAGCTGATGTAAGGGAACTAACATCAGATTCAAGGACAGTTTTACACAACTCAGCAATAACATAGAGAACCGAAGCAATAATCTGTACGTTTTGTTACCACATAGCGTCCAGTGAAGTAACGAAATACAGCGAACCAAATTAATATTCAGGCAGCATTGTATTTTACTCTTTCTTCAGTTTTATTTGATGCATAAAAATAAACTATAATAATAATAATAATAATTAATAATAATAACAATAACAACAATAATAATAATAATAATTAATAATAATAATAATGTTTTATTTATTCTGCCAGAGTTAAGAGCATAAAACCTTCTTTTGCACTCGACCCGCACAAATATCTACATATTAATACGTAAAGAAAAAACTTTGTACCCCTTTTTAAACAGATTGCGCGCACGGAGGAGTGTGATATTTGGCATAATTAAAGTCCATATACAGAAGGAGTGCAAAAAAATAAAAATATGTATAATATTGTCTGTAACAAATAAATTAAATTAATTGTCTCTAAGGAATTCATGTGTATTACTCATTCATTCGTGTATGCATTCATTTGTTTACGTTCATACTGAAAGTGCATTGTTGCAAAAAGAAAATTGTGCAGCAATAATGTGAATTGACGTACTCTCGCGTATTTATTATTAGTTATTTTAAAAAAGTGAGTACATTTTAATAATTAAATTAAACCCTGTCTATTCAGTAATTTTATTACATTTTTTATATATTTACATATGCGCACATACTTCCATTATGTCTCGACATAGAACATTGACGGATCGAAGTGAGAGACGAAGAAGAGATATATTCCCGTACAAATAATAATAAGTCAAATGCAAATTTAAATAGTATACAAAAATGACACGTTATTGTTTTTTAAATATGGCTTAGCCAAGTTATACCACACATTTCCTACCGTTCGTATTTTTTAAAATAAATCGAAAATTAATACATAATGACATATTTTGAGGGGTTCCTGGCAAGAAAGTGCCAAGCCAGATTTTTGGCCAAAATTTAACTAGTCATGCCATCTTGTAAAGTGATCCCACTTGGATAGTAGGACGTTAAGGCTCCCACTTTTTCTGGACAATCGGCACTTGATGTCAACCCTGCGTGACGGCTGAATTTACCCCCACAACAAGCGTCTGGTGCTCATTTCCATTAGAGGCTGAGTCGACCCCAGGGCCATGGCGCCGCCAGAGGGTTTGGGTCAGTTTAAAGATCCTGACCCACCGGGACTCGAACCCTCGACCTTCCGGCTTGTAGCGCAGTGCCTTACCCACTACGCTACGGCGTGCCCCCCCATGCCATCTTGTAGGTAATATTATCTTGAACAGTCTAGTGTCAAGTGTTTCTGCAGAGTAACCACAACATCCATCCATCCATAGTAATTCTGCCCGAGAGCAGGTCCTTGACTGCCAATCATAGCATTTTCATGCTATGCTGCAGCTTTACTAGGGAATTTTAGGTGTTGTAGCTTCCCGTTGCTTTCCACACCGGTGAAGGATGATGATGATGATGGCAATATGATTTCGGGAACCGTTTGGGCCTTAAAGTTTTCCTGACATTTGTCTTACAGATGAGGAAAAACCGCGAAAAAAACCTCACCCAGAAAAACTGCCCCGACCGGGGATCGAACCCGGGCCCGCTACGTGACAAGACAGCACGCCACCTCGAGACCACAGCGGTGGACAAGCTCAACATATGGTATTGAATTAAGTTTGTTTCTCTTACCCTAATCTTTCAGGCATCTTCCATAACTGCAACAAATGGAATTTGTGGAAAATACGAGCTTGCAGAAATAAATTGTAGTTTTCTACTCAATTAAATAATGTAGACAGCACACACACTGAGGAAACTGAAATACAAGCACATGTTGCTTGGCAGTTTATATTGTCCCATAGAAGTCAAGTAGGGGTGTAAGAGGTAGTGATGTGCATTCTATAACCTCTCAACCTCACCTGCACGTGGTACACCCTGCTTTTTAATTAACGAGGTAATGGGAACCGAGTCACGGCGGTATAACCGTTCCATCGAATATGGAGGAAATTCCATATTTTGAACGCCTGACTAGAGGCTATAAGGTAGCGGCCCTATGTGGATGGCTGGTAACCAACCCAGGGGACTTCCTACTACTCCAAGAAACTTAAAACAAAGACTGGAATGCCGTACAGGCCACATGGCCTAAAACGAATTTGTTCATGATGATGATGAAGTCAAGTAAATTTGCTGGTTAGAGAAATTATGAATTTATTTTTTAAATAATTTTTCTGGTCACATTTTAATTTTCTATTATAAGTCATGATGCTAACCTTTAATGTCTAAAGTTATGTACTTTTTTATTATTTTATATAATCTAAATCATTACTTAATTAATAAATTGTTGCTTGGTATTCTATTGCCCTAAGAATTCAATATGCATTGTGTGTGTGTTAGCGGATAATTGAAATTACCATTAATAACTAACTTTCTGATACGAGTTGTAGCTGCTATTATATTATATTATATTACTGGAATTAAAAGCTTTCTTTCAGGTTATAAAAATAAATAAACCTTTATCAATAATATACAGGGTGTAAATGAATTATACCGCACAAATTTAACTGCTTACAGAGGGGCATTATACAAGTAATTTGAGATAGGGAACCAATGGTCTACGAGGAGAAAATGGGCGAGTTATAGGGAATCAAAGTAATCGGTATTTGATACAGATAAATCAACAGTATGAGATTTTTAAGGCCAACCGCGGGCTATACTCTTATGGACCAGAAAAGAAGTACAGAGATAAGAGATCATTAAACATTTTTAACTGACAAAGACAAAATTGGTGCGAACATGTACTTAGAATGTCAGATGATAGACCTAAAAATGATTTTAAACTACAGACCTGCAGGATCTAGAAGTCAAGGAAGACTTTTGCTAGATGGAGAGATCAAATCTCTAGAAGTCGGAACGGGCCACATGGCCTAAGCCTTGATGTTGATGATGAAATCAACAGGAGAGCAAAGTAGGAGAGAAAATTACATTAGAATAATTTCAAATCTTAGTATTAATTCCGAGATGCATCAACAACGTTTATGAAATATTGGGTTATCAAATTCGTTAAAATGTCAAACTTACACGCCACTGTACTATTTACAGTAGAATCCGTACGCAATGAGATCCTAAAACACGCGGAGTCTGAGTAGGTAACGTGTGGGTAATAAGACGATCTATTTGAGATTCGAACGCTGATGGTTCAAATCACGGCGGCATCAGTCGCATTACATCATGCAACTTGCGCTTAAACTTGACGATATGCAACTGATATTTTGCGCGATAGTGCGTTTTGTCGTACTTACAGCAATGGCGACCATGAATGAAAGTTCAACTTCCTACATTTAGGAGCTGTCAACCTAAATTATTATACTGTAATAAAAATAACTATACAATCACGCGTGTGGGAAGTAAAACCATTGTCCTACATACAATTGTATACAAAAAAATACCCAAAAGATAGTGTTAATATACTTTATAGAAAACAAATCACTGCATTTTAAATAAACTGAACTTCATTTGAAACAATATAAAACAGTTAATATGTACTTGCCGTCATTTTATTACTAAATTGGTCTCACAGCCTCCTATTGTTTCAACTAATAAATATTGCCCACACTGTTAGCGTTATTCAATTGTTTACAATGAGCGCAAATATTTCCAACAAAGATGTTATTATTTTACTATTATTTATTATTTTCAAAACACCATCGCGCAAAAAAATCATGTCACAAGCGCACGTTTGTGAAGTGTTTTACAGAATCTCGGGCATTAAACATTAAAAACTTCGCTATGGCTCGGTTTTTAAATATTATCCTCGATGCTGTAAAAACCACTTCCGAACCTCACATCGTAATATATCACATGCCGCAGCACAAGATAACGGTGTAAAGAGTATGTACTCGTACCATCCTCAAGGAACAACCTTCGAGTCTGTTGCGGGAACACGAGACGTTGAAGGTAAACAGAGTAGACGCCACTACAACATGTAAGATCCTTCTTTCCTCTAACAACGAACGCGCACACGTATGCAAATATTAACACACGCGCACACAAAACATATTCCCATTGTAACCTAACCGAACCGAATCTACCAAACCAAACAACGGAACTTAACCAAATCTAACCTCACCTAAACTGACATCACTTAACCCAACGTAAACTAACCTCACCTAACGTAACATAACCTAAACTAATCTAACCTGACTTAACCTAACCTAACCCCACTTATCCTAAACTGACCTAACCTCACTTAACGTAACATAACCTAACCTCACTCATCCTAAACTAACCTCACTGAAACATAACCTCACTAACTTAACCTATCATCACTTAATTAACCTAACCAAACTCACCTAACATAACCTAACCTATCCCCTTTTGGTCTCCAAAGGCCTAACACTAAATGGCCCCGGAGGATCAAACCTAACCCAAGTGGCCCCGGAGGATCAAACCTAACCAAGTGGCCCCCAAAGGCCTAACCTAACCAAGTGGCCCCCAAAGGCCTAACCTAACCCAAGTGGCCCCCAAAGGCCTAACCTAACCCAAGTGGCCTCCAAAGGCCTAACCTAACCCAAGTGCCTGACATAACCCAAAGTAGTACCCGAGGGCAAAAACTAATCAAAAGTAGACCCCGAGGGCCTAACCTTACCAAAGAGGCCTAACATAAACACAAGTGGCCCCCAAAGGCCTAAACAAACCCAAAGTGGCCCCAGAGGGTCTAACATAACCCAAAGTGTCCCCCGAGGACCTGACTTAACCTACCCACAAGTGGCCCCCAACGGCCTAACCTAACAAGTGCCCCCCGAGGGACTAACCTTCCTAAGTGGCCCCGGAAGGCCTATAGTAACACAAAGTGGACACCTAGGATATAACATGACCGAAAGTGGTCCCGTAGGCCTAACCTAAAGACCAAGTGGCCCCCGAGAGCCAAACCCAACCCAAGTGGCCCGACATGACCCAAAGTGGTCCCCGAAGGCCTAACCTAACACCAAGTGGCCACCGAGGCACTATCCTAACCCAAAGTGGCCCTCGGGGGCCTAACTTAACTCAAAGTGGCCCTCGAGGGCCTAACTTAACCCAAAGTGGCCCTCGGGGGCCTTACCTAACCCAAAGTGGCCCTCGGGGGCCTAACTTAACCCAAAGTTGCCCTCGAGGACCTAACTTAACCCAAAGTTGCCCTCGAGGACCTAACTTAACCCAAAGTGGCCCTCGGGAGCCTAACTTAACCCAAAGTGCCCTCGAAGACCTAACTTAACCCAAAGTCCCCTCGAGGGCCTTACTTAACCCAAAGTGACCCTCGAAGGCCTAACCTAACCCAAAGTGGCCCTTGGGAGCCTAACTTAACCCAAAGTGGCCCTCGGGAGCCTAACTTAACCCAAAGTGACCCTCAAGGCCTAACCTAACCCAAAGTGGCCCTCGGGGGCCTAACTTAACCCAAAGTGGCCCTCGAGGACCTAATTTAACCCAAAGTGGCCCTCGGGAGCCTAACTTAACCCAAAGTCCCCTCGAGGGCCTAACTTAACCAAAAGTGACCCTCGAAGGCCTAACTTAACCCGAAGTGGCCCTCGGGGGCCTAACTTAACCCAAAGTGCTCTCGAGGGCCTAACTTAACCCAGTCTCCTCGAAGGCCTAACTTAACCCAAAGTGCCCTCGAGGGCCTAACTTAACCCAAAGTGACCCTCGAAGGCCTAACGCAACCCAAAGTGGCACTCGAAGGCCTAACGTAACCCAAAGTGGCCCTCGGTGGCCTAACTTAACCCAAAGTGCCCTCTAGGGCCTAACTTAACCCAAAGTGACCCTTGATGGCCTAACCTAACCCAATGTGGTCCTCGGGGGCCTAATTTAACCCAAAGTGGCCCTCGAGGGCCAAAACATAAACCACAGAGGTCCCGAAGGAGTAACCTAACACCTAGTGGCCCCCGAGGGCCTAACCTAACCCAAGTCGCTCCAAGTACCTAACTTAATCCAAGTCGTCCTGAGAGCCAAACCTAATAAAGAGGCCCCCGTGGGCCTAGCCTAAACCAAAGTGGCCCCAAGAGCAAAACCTAACCCAAAGTGGCCGACGAAATTCTAACCTACACCAAAATGGCCCTCGAGGGCCCTAACCTACTCAAAGTTGTCACATAGGCTTAACACAACCCCAAATGGCCACCGAGGGCCTAACCCCCCCCAAGTTTACCTCCTTGGGCCTATCATATCCAAAGTGGCACTGAGTACTAATGTAACACTAAGGGGGCCCCCGAGGACCAAATGTAACCCCAAAGTGGCCCCGAGGCCCCAACCTAAACCAAAGTGCACCCCGGAGGGTCAAACCTAACCAAAGTTGCCGACGAGGGCCTAACCTTACCCAAAGTCGCTACGGAGGGCCGAACCTTACCCAACTTGGCCTCCGATCGCCTATCTGACCCAAAGTGGCTTCTAAAGGCTTAATTGACCTAAAGATGGCCTCCGAGACCGTAATCCGAAACAAAGTGGCCGACGATGGCCATACCTTACCAAAAGAGGACACACACACAAAACACTTTCCCATTGTAACCAACCTAACCGAACCGTACATTACCAAACCGAAATAACCGAACTAACGTAACCTAACCTACACTCACCTAACAAAACATCACTTAATCCAAATCTAACCTAACCTCACTTAACATAATCTAACCAAACCTCACTTAACTTAATCTAACTAACTAACCTAACCTAACCTCACTCAACCTAATCTAACTTAACCTAATCTAACCTCACTTAACGTAACCTTACCCACTTAACCAAACCTAACATTACTCAACCTAACCTAACCTTCACAACCTTATATAACCAAAGCTAACCTCACTTAACCTATCCTAACCACATCTAACCTAACTTCACTTAACCTAACCTAATCTCACCTAACAACCTCCGAAGGCCTAACGTAATCCCAAGTGTCCCCCGAGGGCTTAACATAACCCAAAGTAGTCCCGAAGGCCTAACCTAACACCAAATGGCCCCCGAGGACCTAACCTAACCCAAGTGGCCCCCGACGGCCTAACCTAACTGAAGTGAACGCCGAATGCCTCACCTAATCCAAAATGACTCCCGAGGTCCTACCATAACCCTAATTAGTCCCCGAGGACCTAAATTAATCCAAGTGGCCCGGAAGGCTTAACCTAACCCAAAGTGGCCCTCGAGGGCCTAACATAACCTAAAGAGGTCTCCAACATCCATCCTTAACTGACAGAACCGGCCTGAAACAATTGAATCAGCAGAATTAATGAAGAAAAAACATACACATACTGTAGGTTGTTTCGAACGTGATGCATCAATTTTACATTTGCGTCGATAGTAAGATGCTATTAACCACTGAGCTAAAGGCGCATACATGTTGCCAGTTACAGTCTCATGTCATATTATTTCCATTTTAATTTAAAATATTCAGTGGCTGCCAACCATTTATAAATTGAATCATAACTTGGACATATTATTCCTAGACCAGTTGTTAATTATCTCAAACTGCTTATATAACACCCTCTATACACATTTAAATTTGTGCGGTAAATCATTTACACTCTGTAATGAGTATATGCTTGTATGGGAAGAGAGTATTGTGGGACATGGCAGCGATGAGATTCCAAGCTGCATCTGAAATACATAGAAACTATATGCATTGTTCAAAGAAACTGGTTATATTTTCTGACAAATGTGGGGGTCACAATAAGAATTTAATGATAATTTGTAATTATGTATCCACACAAAGCAGTTTGAAGAATTTTAACTTTATTTTCTAATTTCTGTATCCCATACTTACCCTCCGATAGATATTGTGCTAGAATGAAAAATATCAGAGGGACAACCCAATATATGCTCTTTATCCAATTGGAGAGAAATAATAGTCTTGTGGCCGTAAGCACAAGTTTTATGCAGTCGAAAAACACTAAAGCACTGATTATTTCCGATATAAACAGCTTTAAAAAAGTGGGCTAATTAACACTAATAAGAAAGTGTGTATTAGTGGGGTGGAGCTCAGAAGCTATATACTTAGACCAAGGGTCAATGAATTAAGAAACAGGAGGAATATGGAGTTTGAAGAGGTTTCTACAGAAAGAAAGGCAACCCAAGTACCGCGACTCTAAAGTAGAAAATGTAAGACCACTTACGATAAAAATAAGCAAACTTACAGATGTGATGGAATGTGTCCCTCCAGTCCATCATGGCTTTTACCTGAACTTGATACCAAATGATGGTAAATGATGTGGAACACTTATTTTAGGGCATTGTTTAAATTTTGTAAAACGTATATTATTTGATTTGATTAAATATGGCAAATAATAATAATCTTATATTACTGTTTATTCAACTTTTTTTGAAAGGTGGAATATATGATGAAGGAATTTTAGGGCACTGTTTATCTTTTGTGGAACATATATTACTTTTTTTATTAAATAGGGAAATATAATTAAACATTTCTTATGTTGAAAAATATTTATTCCACATATTTGTGAAATTTTTGGTCAAGATAGTGTCAAGCCACACAATATATTTTTAAATACAATGTTTTGAATATAAAAAATAAATAATAGTACTAAAAAAACTAAAAGAACACGCTTTATTAGAAAACTAAAAAATGAAAAATAATTTTAATTTCCAACACACTTGGGATAAAATTAAAGTGGTCAACAAAAAAATCATCTCCAACACATATAGAATAAAACTAGAGTTATCAACAAAAAAAAAACTTTTACCATCCAAAAGCATGGGGTGCTTTTTATGATTTTTACATTTTCTTCTTAGAGACTTTACTTTTACCAATATCTGTTTATTATCAAATATATTAATTGACATAGAGCACCCCCGCTTTTGTTGGTAATAAAATTATTTTCTTGTTGTTGGTAACTAGTTTTATTTTATGTGTTGGAGATGATTTTTTTGTTGGCCACTTTAATTTTATCCCAAGTGTGTTGGAAATTAAAATTATTTTTCATTTTTTAGTTCGGTTTTCTAATAAAGCGTGTTGTTTTAGTTTTTTAGTATTATTTATTTTTTATTTTATTTTAAATATTTTACAGAATAAGATAAAAATGTAAATATCTTTTAATTTGATACTATTGTAGTATGAGCTAAAAGTAATACTCTTCTAAAAAAATCCTCCCAGCCGGATTTGAACCAGCGGCCTATGGATTACTGAATTTATATACCACTAGAGTTCACCGCTCTACCAAATGAGCTCTTACATCAATTGACTAAAAAGTCGACAAGTCAGTTTTAATTTTTTTGATGATTCTGGCCAGGACTTTAGAAACAAAATATGAAATTATTGTATTGTCACGGGTCCTTTACAAGTATACAAAGTTTCAAGTCGATCCAATGTTTCTAAGTGGCTGAAAATTGTGTTCAAAGATTCCATTGCATAGATACAAAGACACTTTTTTGATTTTTTGACGATTCTGGCCAGGATTTTAGAAACAAATATAAAAATATTGTATTGTCACGGGTCCTTTACAAGTATACAGAGTTTCTAAGTGGGTGAAAATCGTGTTCAAAGATTCCATTACATAGATACAAAGACACTTTTTTTTTCTGATGATTCTTGCCAGGATTTTAGAAAAACAACATGAAATTATTGTATTGTCACAGGTCCTTTGCAAGTGTACAAAGTTTCAAGTCGATTCAATGATTTTAAGTGGGTGAAAATCATGTTGAAAGATTCCATTACATAGATAGATACAGGTCAAGCTAATATAAAGCGTGTAAAAAGAAAATGTTTATAATATATGTCACTATTTGATTAAGAACACATTAGAAAAACACATTTCATCTCTATGATTAAAATGTAATAACGCCTCTTATTTGAGGATGTAAACAAAATATTATAATTGCTTTATCTCAGAATCAGGGAAATGTGGCTTGACACTTTATTGCCACGACCTCCTCACTTGTGACAAACTTAAAAAATTTAATGAATTGTGGTTTGAATTTCACCCGCTGTGCGACCACTAGTACAAATAAATGTTTACAGTAGAGACAAGTACACATAAATTAACTATTAAAAAGACATTAAAAATTGTAGATATACAACAACATTTTATATGATAAACATAATAATAATAACGTCCATCGATGTGGTCTCGAGATAGCGTGCTGCCCTTGTCATGCAGTGCGGCCCAGGTTTGATCACCAGTCGGGACACGCTTCCTGGTGAGGTTTAATTGGGGATTTTCCTCACCTGTAGACAAATGTCAGGAAACTTTAAGGGCCAAATGGTCTCCGAACATCACATGGATCATCTTAATCATTCATTCGCCTTAGATTAAGGATTCTCCATGGCGCAGCACTATAATCGTCATCATCCACATATCATCAGGGCTACTTAATCCCGCCTCTCAGGCATCCCAACCTCAGAGTTGGGATACAATTACGCCAAAGCTAGGAGAGAACACCAGAAAAGTCTAAAAATGACAACCTGGGACATGTAACAAATAATTATATTTATTATTATTATTATTATCGGCGGCTGTGCGGCAAAAGCAGTTAGATGCTCCTGCCTCTCGGTCACTACATGTGGGTTTTGTGGTGGACAAAATGGAGATTGGGCAGGTTTTTCTCGGGGTTTCTCCTGTTTCCCCTGCCACAAATTTCATTCCCACCATTTCCCGATACTCATCTCATCCGTCACGATGCATCAGGTGTGGTGGCCGGCACTCTTGTCATTCACAGACTTCTATAAATATAGGGGCTTCATATCATCTCATCCCTCGGCCCGACCCTGAGTTGAGAATATTAATTATTATCATGATAAGTTATATGAGAAACAAGTACCACGGGGTAATGATCAAGCCAAGGTTAGAGCAATTGCAAATTATCACATTTATTTTAAAAGATGCTAACGTCCGTACATCGTAAATGAAAACACTAAAATAAAATGTAGGGGCCTATTTCTTAAAAACAAAACATCTTTTACAAATAAATATAATTTTCTCTTAAATAATTATTGCAGTTTGTTCAGAGAATAACACACACAATTTAATATTGGGCTAACAAAATATTTGCATTCCTAGCAATAACTCACTGGCACTATCAAACCCATTCTTATTATATCTGGTTTCTTATATGTACTCACTGTTATGTAGTCTTCTCCATTAGCCTGTCTGTTCATCTTGCTAAGAACTTTATTCTGAAATACATGTATTTTTTCTCCTCCCTTAAAGTTAAAATCCATGTTTTGCATTCATAAAACTGGAGTAGGCCTATAACAGTTTTATATATTTTTCAGTTTAATGTTTTTTGAAAGGAGTTGGGACGACAAGAGTCCCTGTAATGCATAAGAGCATACATTTTTCAGAATTTAGTCTATGTTTAATTTTAATGTTTACCTCATTCCTATTTGTAATTATTGATCATGGATGTATTAATTCAATAACTTCTTCAAAATTTCCCTCATTTGTCATTAACTGTCCATTTTTTTCCACAATTTACTATTGGCCTAACTGTCCATTACCATTACATAACATACATTTCTACACGTGAACATACATTTAGCTTTATTAATGTCTACTTCCAGCCCCAATTTCTTAGTGTTACCCAATACAGTGTGCGTGTTGGCCCTTAGTCTCTCCTCGCTATCGCCTAATAATACTACATCATCAGCACAAACCAGTGGCGTAGCGCCCGGCTAACACTTTCAAAAGTTGGAATTAAACTCTTTGATATTTAATTAAAACAAACCATAACACCAGAATGAGATACAACAATGCATTGATAGTAGTGTAAATGCTGTTAGCAATAGTAACTTAATAATATGCATTGTGTATTAATAAGCTGTTAGTTTATGCTGATGATGTAGTACTATTGGAGGAGATACTAAAGGACAACACACACACACTATTGAGTAACACTAAGGAATTAGGACTGGAAGTAAGTATCAATAAAACTAAATATATGGTCATACATAGAAATACATTATATAATGGAAATGGACAGCTAATGACAAATGAGGGGAAATTTTGAGGAAGTGGCTGAATTCAAATACCTAGGAACAACAATCACAAATAGGAATGAGATGCACAAAGAAGTTAAACATAGGCTCAATTCTGGAGATGTGTGCTATTATGCATTGCAGAGACTCTTGATGTCCCAACTCCTTTCAAAAAATGTTAAACTGAAAATATATAAAACTGTTTATTCTACCAGTTATATTATATGGATGCGAAACATGGACTCTTACTTTAAGGGAGGAAAGGAGATTACAGGTATTTGAGAATAAAGTACTTAGGAAAATTTTTGGACCAAAGAGAGATGAACAGACAGGTGAATGGAGAAGACTACATAACAATGAACTACATGGTCTTTATAGGAAGCCAGATATAATAAGAACAGTTAAGTCTCGTAGACTGTGATGGGCAGGACATGTGACACGAATGGGGAATGAAAGACTTGCGTGGAAGCTTCTTGTAGGAAAGCCAGAGGGAAAACGCCCAGTTGGTAGACCAAGAATGAGATGGGAGAATAACATTAACCATGATTTGAGGGAAGTAGATTATACAGGGAATGATTGGAAAGTATTAGCTCAGGATAGGGATGTATGAAGGGCTTATGTCCGTGCGGCCATGAACCTATGGGTTCGATAGTGCCAGTGCGTAAGTAAGTAAGTAAATACAGAAGAAGAGCTATAGTTTACAACTATATAACTGAAAAATCAAGTGCTAGTAGAAGTGCAGTTGAGCCCATTATTATTATCATAAGTATTATTAATGTTTTTTATTAAAATCGTATATAAAATGTTGTTTGTACCTTACTGGTCCTTTTCTCTCCCATTTTCCTACAAGGACATTCCATGTCACGCTTAATTTACCTATTCCTGACACATGTCCAAGTGTATGATACTTAACTGTTCTTATGACACCTGATCATGTAGCCCACAGGTTGTCTTTTCCATTATTCACCTCTCTGTGTCTCTCTCTCTTTAGTCTGACTATTTAACTCATGCCCCAAATGGGAGTCAATGGCCAATCACGTTTCAATGATTTCTGTTTTACAACCAATCACAGTCGTGTTTCACCAAATATTTATCAATATTAAATTTACCACATTAAAGAATGCTCCTCCTTTTTAATATTCTGAACAGGTCTGACCATTATTCTGCAGTGCCTATCTCTGTAAGAAATACGGCTACCAGATTGTATATATAGCGCATGGATGTCAACACATAGCGCTTGCAGGAATTAATATAAAAACATTTGTAGCAATTTATTAAACCACCAAAAAAAGAAACCACTGTTTGCTTCTTTCTTAAATGTATTTTTTCCCAGGTAATAATCCAGAAAAATATAATTGTCATATTTACATCATACGACATCAGAAATGAATTAATATACAGTTTGATGTGTTTCATTTTTTCTCCACTAGAGAGCATTCTTACAATATTGCGTTCCTTTGGCAATCAATAGTATGATCTGGATGCAGTGATAAACAAAAGAAGCAATTGAAGCGTACCTATCGTTTCTCATTTGTTTTCAAACATCGCCGTTTACATTATATATATAAATATTTTAAAATAACTAAGTTAAATAATGATTTGTGAGTAAACAGCTTAATTTTATTCGTTAAATAGTCCTAACAAATGTCACTCTATTTCCAAATTCTCTAGATAAAATTCTTCGTGAGTCGTGAATTTATCGATAATTTGGAAATCACTCATGGCATTACTTATGAAAAATATACGCTCAGACTGGGGTTTGAACCCAGGACCTTTTGCACTTATTACAGTAATAAATTTCACAAAGTATAAAGTAACTCAGCTATTTAAACATTCTTTAACATGTTTCTTATGGAAGTGGCAACTAAACAAATAAAGTGGGGACATTAAATGATGTGGTTCCAAGCACAGCTACAGTAACATGTGGTTAGCATATCGCCACAATTAGACTAAGGTACTACTTGGATGGGAAAGTCAATTAAATTTCGATTATAGGCACAAATTAAGGCTTAAGGTTCTTTTACAAGCAGAAAATCTTCAGATCGGATCCCACGGCTTAAAGTCCTGCCTGGTGACTTGATCCTTGGATTTTTCCATTCTAAAAACTTCATTGACTCCACTCGATATTGAATCCACTACCAGAGTCAAGGAACAATCACTAGACCACTGCAGCCGACTTGTTTTCCATTAAAATATTCCTCCTCGCATTCTTGGTGAAAAATATGTGAACCCACAGTTACTGTTATTTGAGACAATAACAAATGTAAAATTGATCACATCTAGGCAGATATCAGTCCCAGAACATGTGCAGTGAATTACAAATATTAAATTCTTGACTCTTTCCTGGTTTTTCATGACATCAAAGAATAATCCCCAAATTTATAGTGCTACATTGAATTAATTCTAGTAAACCTAATTTTATTTTTTTAAATATATGTAAGCAATAACAAGTCAATAAGCTGTTAGCAGTAGAAGTGGATTTTTGGAGGCGATCGACAAGAATTTCAAGAAGGGATAAAGTTAGAAACATCACAATAAGGGAAATTACGCAACTTAAAAAAGCATATTGGAAAAAAAAAATAGAAGAAAAACATTTGAAATGGTATAGACACCTCATAAGAATGGAAGAAGAGAGAATACCAAAGAAGATCCTTAATTGGAGAGCTAATGGAAGAAGTGGAAGAGGCAGACCTAGAGAACGTTGGATAGATGGAGTGAGGAGAAGTATGCAAGCTAGAGATTTGAGGGAAGAAGATGCTCTATACAGGAACCTCTGATGACAAATCACTTCCTAATAAAACAATCAATCAATAAAACATAACATTTATTTTTACAAGGTATAAAATAAGAATAGCAAAATAAATTTTCCTTTAATTGAACATGAACTATGTCAAGAGAAAACATTGCAAACATTCTCACATTAAAATTACTTCACTCATTTTTTTATATAGTTTGATTTTTTCGAAAATGACAGCAATTTCTTTGCCCACTTCATTTTGTAAAGTTTTTTTCTTGCAGTTCTTTTATAAAAAATCTCAATTTTTCTTTTTACAACTTTGGCTTTTTATTCTTCGGACATCAATTAGTGCCAACATATCAACCAGTAAATTCAGTTACCATTGTTTACATGAAATGTCAAACTACGTTAGCAGCTGTGGTGTGGGACTATGTCTACTCTGGGTTCGACTTCCAGCATGCCGTGTGGAATAGTCGCATACAATACAATTATTTATTTGTTCACTCCTATGATCTAATTACCATTCTGTTTTTAGGGAAGTAAGTTGAATTTGCCAGAGAGGCCTTGACATCGGCATGAAATAGCTCAACTTACTTTCCCAAGGAACAAAAGTAATTGACTTCATTTAACTAATTCACTGGCACTATCAAACCCATAGGTTCATGACCGTACAGACATAAACTCTCCATACATCCCTATCCTGAGCTAATGCTTTCCAATCATTCCCTGTATAATCTACTTCCCTCAAATCATAGTTAATGTTATTCTCCCACCTCATTCTTGGTCTACCAACTGGGTGTTTTCCCTCTGGCTTTCCTACAAGAAGCTTCCATGCATGTCTTTCTTTCCTCATACGTGCAACATGTCCTGCCCATCGCAGTCTACGAAACTTAGCTGTTCTTATTATATCTGGCTTCCTATAAAGACCATGTAGTTCATTGTTATGTAGTCTTCTCCATTCACCTGTCTGTTCATCTCTCTTTGGTCCAAAAATTTTCCTAAGAACTTTATTCTCAAATACTCATAATCTCCTTTCCTTCCTTAAAGTAAGAGTCCATGTTTCACACAGATATAATATAACTGGTAGAATAATAGTTTTATATATTTTCAGTTTAACGTTTTTTAAAGGAGTTGGGACATCAAGAGCCTCTGCAATTCATAATAGCATGCATTTCCAGAATTGAGCCTATGTTTAATTTCTTTGTGCATCTCATTCCTATTTGTGATTATTGTTCCTAGGTATTTGAATTCACCCAGTTCCTCAAAATTTCCCTCATTTGTCATTAGCTGTCCATTTTCATTATATAATGAATTTCTACGTGTGACCATATATTTAGTTTTATTGATATTTACTTCCAGTCCTAATTTCTTAGTGTTACTCAATAGTGTGTTCGTGTTGTCCTTTAGTATCTCCTCGCTATCGGCCAACAATACTACATCATCAACATAAACTAACAGCTTATTAATACCATTGAGTTGTAAGCCTTCCTCATTCTCTAAAGATTTAATGGCATGCTCTAGTACAAAATTAAATAGTAGAGGAGATAGTGCATCTCCTTGCTTCAACCCATTCTGGATTTCAAAAGTGTCCGGAAACTGTTTGCCTACACGCACCCTACTCTTGGTGCCATTTAGACACATTCGTATAAGTCTAACTAACTTTTTAGGAATTCCGAACTCCAGCAGGACACTATATAACTTCTCCCTCTTAATTTAATCATATGCTTTTTTGAAGTCTACATATAGTTGATGTACTGTACCATTTTTCTTGGGTTTGTTAATTAATTAATTTATTTGTTCATATTACGTTATTATGTAACGATAGAAATTAACCACACTCTAAACTATTGTAAATAATTAATTGTATTGTAACTAAAACCCTAACATACCGGATGGTGAAATAGGGTTCATATTATTGGAGATTCAATAAAATAATAAAATAGAGAGACAAATGTCAGGAAAGCTTAGGGTCCAATGGTCCCAGAAAATCATCCGACCATAATCATAATCATCATCATCATCATCATCCTTCACTGGTGTGGAAAGCAACTGGAAGCTACCACATCTACAATTCCCTAGTAAAGCTGCAAAGCTTAGCATGGATTACTATGGTTATGGAAGGATACATGAAGTCAAATGTTTGACAGCTAAAACTTTTTATCTGTTTAATCAAGCCACGAAGTTTAGAAAGAAACACTGTGAATAGGATGTTAATATTTATATATGGCAGTGAGACTTGGGCCCCGAATAAGAAATGTAAATTACAAATAAACAAAACAGAAAATAAAGGTATTGGACCTGCGAAAGACAAAAATTAGAATTGGCTGATTTATACCAAAGCCTGGATTTGGTTGCTGTCGTCAACAATTTCCAACTTCGCAGTATTAGCTGTAGTTGACAATCGCTGTTGCAGCCAAATGTTTCGGCAGACATCTTCCACGGGCACTCAGTAAGTTAATACAATGCAGACTCGCCGGCAAAAGCCTCCAGTAAGGTACCTACTCAGCCACTGAAGATGTCTCCTGTAACTGGAAACAAAATGTCTGACCACAACAGAGACTTTTGACCACGGTTGTAAAAGTCTTCATTTGTTGCAATTACGTATTTCTGCCATACTAGTTCACATGGTATCATGCCTGCCTCCTGACTGGCAGGCCCAGGTTTAATACCCAGTAGTAATCCCACTACAGGCCTCGGGAGGCACTTGGGGTAGTAAGAGGTTAAGGCTCCCACTTTTTTTAGATAATCGGCACTTGGTGTCAGCCGGGTTGTCAGCCCTGCGTGACGGCCGCCTTTACCCCCAGAACAAGCGTCTGGTACTCATTTCCGTTAGAGGCTGAGTCAACCCCAGGGCCATAGTGCCGCCAGAAAGTTTTGGTCAGTTTAAAAATCCTGACCCCACCGGGATTTGAACCCTCGATCTTCCGACTTGTAGCGCAGTGCCTTAACCACTACGCTACGGCGTGCCCATATGATTGAAAATTTCAATCTTACGGTTAGAAGTTGTGGTGGTGTGCACCAGTTGTCTGGATTAAATCCTAACTTCTCTACAGTACATATGTTAAGAAGGCATCTAGTACTGGCAGACATTGACACGGACTGGCAGATATCGACATTGGCTGCAGATGTTGGCACCATCTGGCAGATGTTGGCACCATCTGACAGATGCCTGCACTGGCTCGCAGATTTCGGCACTGGCTGGCAGATTTCGGCACCAGCTGGCAGATTTTGGCAGGTGTCGACACTAGCTGGCAAATGTGGCACTGGCTGGCAGATGTCAGCACCAGCTGGCACATTTCGGCAGATGTTGACAGTGGCTGGCAGATGTTTGCACTGGCTGACAGATGTCAGCTGTGACTGAAGATGTTGATCTTGACTGGCAGATATTGACATTGACTGGCAGGCAGGAACAGGGAAGGGATATGCAGACAGACAGATAGTTGTAAAGGCAGGAACAGAAAAACTGCAGACAGGCAGGAAGAGCGACAGGGATATGTAGACATGCAGAGGGATGTGCAAGCAGAAAGAGGAACAGGGATACGTAGACAAGCAGAGGGACGTACAGGAAGAAAAGGTATATGCAGATAGGCAGAAGAATATACAAGGATACATTGAAACAGGTGGTACAGAAGCAAGATACATGCAGACAGATATAAAAGCAAAGCAATCAGGAATAGGCACACACACATAAAAAGAAAGACAAGAACAGGCACAGGCAAGCCCATGTACAAATACAAAACCAAGGCAGAGAGGGACAAGTACAGGTAAAAACAAAATTAGCACAGGCAGAATGTGCATAAACAAAAAAGCAAGACAGCCCTTAGATAGAAGATAAAACAGTTCAAGCTGAGCAGGTATGTCTAGAAAACAACACATGTAGCAGCATGCCAACAGGAAGTCCTGGCTCAGCAGGTATGCATGGAAAACCTAAAACAATTAGCACATGCACAGTCTAGAATGAACATAAGCATATTAATATGACAACTGTGGTGAAATCGCATGAATGATAGCCTGGCCCATACAGCTTGTGGACGGGCAGATCCTGCAAGCACCCACACAGTCCGTTTATCTTCTAGCCCAATGGCTCAGATAGGACCGGCTTAGACTACCAAGGATCCAGTCACTCGCAGCATGTGCACAGACAAGAAAGGAAATAGACAAAAACGACAGATGGTAATGGGTACGAAGGCACAAATGGGAGCCTAAAAATTTTAACAAATGCACACTCTACTAATTAAGATAGGCACATTAAAAAATAAGATAATGGCGGATGAAAAGCAATGAAAGATAGCCTGGCCCATATAGCTTATGGACTTGCAAATCCTGGAAGCACCCACACAGTCCGTTTTATCTTCTAGCCCAATGGCTCAGATAGGACCGGCTTAGCCTACCAGGCTCCAGTCACTCACAGCAACTGCACAGACAAGAAAGGAAGGAAATAGACAAAGACAAATAACGGTAATGGGTACGAAGACATGAATGGGAACCTAAAAAATTTAACAAATGCACACACAACTAATTAAGAAAGACACATTAAAAAAGCAGACAATGAGTGGATGAAATGGCAAGAATGATAGCCTGGCCCATATAACGTGTGGACTTGCAAATCCTGGAAGCACCCACACAGTATGTTTTATCTTCTAGCCCAATGGCTCAGATAAGACCGGCTTAGACTACCAGGCTCCAGTCACTCGCAGCACGTGCACAGACAAGGAAGGAAGGAAATAGACAAAGATGACAGTCGGTAATGGGTACGAAAGCATGAATCGGATCCTAAAAAATTTAACAAATGCACACTCAACTAATTTAGATAGCCACATTAAAAGAAGGCAATAGTGGAAGAAATGTCATTAATGATAGACTGGCCTTTAAAGATTGTGGACTGGCAGATCCAAGAAAAACACACAGTCCATTTTATCTTCTAGCCCAATGGCTCAGATAGGACCGGCTTAAACTACCAGGCTCCAGTCACTCGCAGCACGTGCACAGACAAGGAAGCAAATAGACAAAGACAACAGACGGTAACGGTACGTAGGCATGAATGGGACCTAAAAAAATTCAACAAATGCCCACTCAACTAATTAACATAGGCACATTAAAAAAAGAAGACAATGGTGGATGAAATGGCATGAATAATAGCCTGGCACATATAGCTTATGGACTGGCAGATCCTGGAAGTACCCACACAGTCCGTTTATCTTCTAGCCCAATGGCTCAGATAGGACCGGCTTAGACTACCAGGCTCCAGTCACTCGCAGCATGTGCACAGACACGGAAGGAAGGAAATAGACAAAGATGACAGTCGGTAATGGGTACGAAAGCATGAATCGGATCCTAAAAAATTTAACAAATGCACACTCAACTAATTAAGATAGGCACATTAAAAAGGAAAACAAAGGTGGAAGAAATGGCATAAATGATTGCCTGGCCCATATAGCTTACGGACTTGAAGATCCTGGAAGCACCCACACAGTCCGTTTTATCTTCTAGCCCAATGGCTCAGATAGGACCGGCTTAGACTACCAGGCTCCAGTCACTCGCAGCACGTGCACAGACAAGGAAGGAAATAGACAAAGACAACAGACGGTAATGGTACGTATGCATGAATGGGACCTGAAAAAATTTAACAAATGCACACTCAACTAATTAAGATAGGCACATTAAAAAAGAAGACAATCGTGGATGAAACGGCATGAATGCTAGCCTGGCCCATATAACGTGTGGACTGGCAGATCCTGGAAGAACCCACACAGTCCGTATATCTTCTAGCCCAATGGCTCAGATTGCATCGGCTTAGACTACCAGGCTGAAGTCACTCGCAGCAAGTGCACAGACAAGGAAGGAAGGAAATCGACAAAGACAACAGTCGGTAATGGGTACGAAGGCATGAATGGGAACCTAAATAATTTAACAAATGCACACTCAACTAATTAAGATAGGCACATTAAAAAAGAAGACAATGGTGGAAGAAATGGCATGTATGATTGCCTGGCCCATATAGCTTATGGACTTGAAGATCCTGGAGGCACCCACACAGTCCGTTTTATCTTCTAGCCCAAAGGCTCAGATAGGACCGGCTTAGACTACCAGGCTCCAGTCACTCGCAGCACGTGCACAGACAAGGAAGGAGATAGGCAAAGACAATAGACGGAAATGCGAAGAAATGCATGAATGGGATCCTAAAAAACTTATCAAATGCACACTCAACTATTTAAGATAGGCACATTAAAAAAGAAGACAATGGTGGAAGAAATGGCATGAATGATTGCCTGGCCCATATAGCTTACGGACTTCAAAATCCTGGAGGCACCCACACAGTCTGTTTTATCTCCTAGCCCAGTCGCTCAGATAGGACCGGCTTAGACTACCAGGCTCCAGTCACTCGCAGCACGTGCACAGACAAGGAAGGAAGGAAATAGAGAAGGACAACAGTCGGTAATGGGTACAAAAGCATGTATCGGATCCTTAAAAACCTAACAAATGCACATTAAAACTAATTAAGATAGGCACATTAAAAAAGAAGACAATGGTGGAAGAAATGCCATGAATGATTGCCTGGCCCATATACCTTATGGACTTGAAGATCCTGAAAGCACCCACACAGTCCGTTTTATCTTCTAGCCCAATGGCTCAGATAGGACTGGCTTAGACTACCAGGCTCCAGTCACTTGCAGCACGTGCACAGACAAGGAAGGAAATAGACAAATACAACAGACGGTAATGGTACGTAGGCATGAATGGGACCTAAAAAAATTTAACAAATGCCCACTCAACTAATTAAGATAGGCACATTAAAAAAAAGACAATGGTGGATGAAATGGCATTAATAATAGCCTGGCCCATATAGCGTGTGGACTGGCAGATCCTGGATACACCCACACAGTCCGTTTATCTCCTAGCCCAATGGCACTGATAGGACAGGCTTAGACTACCAGGCTCCAGTCACTCGCAGCACGTGCACAGACAAGGAAGGAAGGAAATAGACAAAGATGACAGTCGGTAATGGGTACGAAAGCATGAATCTGATCCTAAACAATTTAACTTATGCACACTTAACTAATTGAGATAGGCACGTTAAAAAATATGAAAATGGTGGAAAAAATGGCAGGAATGATTGCCTGGCCCATATAGCTTATGGACTTGCTGATCCTGGAAGCACCCACACAGTCCGTTTTATCTTCTTGCCCAATGGCTCAAATTTGCACCGGCTTAGACTACCAGGCTACAGTCACTCTCAGCATATGCACAGACAAGTAAGTAAGGAAGGAAGGAAATAGATAAAGATAAAAAACGATATGGGTACAAAGACATGAATGGGAACCTAAAAAAAATTAACGAATGCACACTCAACTAATTAAGATAGTCACATTAAAAAAGATGACAATGGTGGATGAAATGGCATGAATGATTGCCTGGGCCATATAGCTTATGGACTTCATGATCCTGGAAGCACCCACACAGTCCGTTTTATCTTCTAGCCCAATTGCTCAGATAGGACCGGCTTAGACTACCAGGATCCAGTCATTCGCAGCACGTGCACAGGCAAGGAAGGAAATAGACAAAGATAATAGACGGTAATGCGTACGAAGGCATGAATGGGATCCAAAAAATTTAACAAATGCACACTCAACTAATTAAGATAGGCACATTAAAAAGGAAAACAATGGTGGAAGAAATGACATGAATGATTGCCTGGCCCATATAGCTTATGGACTTGAAGATCTTGGAAGCACCCACACAATTCATTTTATCTTCTAGCCCAATGGCTCAGATAGGACCAGTTAGACTACCAGGCTCCAGTCACTCGCAGCACGTGCACAGACAAGGAAGGAGATAGACAAAGACAATAGACGGTAATGCGTACGAATGCATGAATGGGATCCTAAAAAACTTAACAAATGCACACTCAACTAATTAAGATAGGCACATTAGAAAGGAAAACAATGGTGGAAGAAATGGCATGAATGATTGCC